>JANIJG010011275.1:0-28148 GCA_024611175.1 Megaceryle torquata
GAGGGGTTTCCAAGCCCCCCGTGGAGCTGTGGTGCTGAGGGCCAGGGGTCAGTGGTGCCCTGGCAGTGCTGGGGCAACGCTTGGACTCCAGGAGCTCCAGAGTCTCTCCCAGCCAAAATCATTCTGATAATGCAAATTTATTTATTTTCAGGAAATGTCCGTAGCTCCTTTTGGTCTGGTCTCAGCTGTAGCCATTACTGAGGCTCTTTAAGTTCCTGAGCTTAGCAGGTGGCTGACAGCCAAAGGTGTTAAGCCATCCAAGATGTGTTTGAGCACTGTCAGATGACAGGATGGTCTGTTATTGTGACATGTGCCTGGATTCTAAGCATCCACACACATAACAGTGAGGTTTGGGGTGTACCTGTTGCTGACAGGCTTCTCAGTGGTTTCATTGGTGCCTTAAATCATTCCCTGGGAGCTGGGTCGTGGGGTTGGTGACAAGCACTTGGATGCAACAAAGTTTCAAAGAATTGTAAGAAGTCAGCAAAGGCCAAAGAGCTGATGCTTGGAGTGTGAAAATAAACCCGATATTTGAAAAAACCCCAATAGGTTATTAACTGGAAAATGAATTCGCGTGTTAAATCACCTTGTTGGTACTTGTAACTTGCTTAACTGAAACTGACAGTGCTGACATGCTCAAGGCCTAGAAGCGAGGTGAGAGATGTTCTCTTTGAAACTGTAGGTGTTTCATAGTTACTAATGAGCAGCTAAACAACAAAACTGATTTTGCCTTCATGTATTTGAGGGTTTGATTCTATAGAGAAGCCTCTTTTCCTCTTTCACCACCTGGAGTTTCAGGTCCCTTACAGGAGTTTGTGTATGTGGTTGCTTCAGGCATTGAGGCTTTTTGCCCGAAGCTTGTGATGTAAAACCATCCACAGCCTTTCTTGGAGTAAAAGTTAGAAAGATTAACTTTGTTAAAATGCAGCTTGTTTCCCATGTGCTGCCAGCATTTAAAAAAACCAACCAACCAAAAAAACAAAAACAAAAAACTAAAAAAAACCCCCCCAAACTGTTCTGGGAAGAAAATTGGAACAAACTTGACCTGGTGTAGGAGGGGTTAATGAGGCTTCACTTCTAGCTTAGGAGTGTTACTCTTCATTTCAGGAGATGAAGATGATGAAGATGAAGATGAGGATGAAGCTGGTCCTCCAGGAGAGTATGAAGAAGAGGATGATGAAGATGATGGAGGTTCCGATTTGGGGGAAGGTGAAGAGGAGGAGGAAGTTGGTCTTTCGTACCTGATGAAAGAAGAAATTCAGGTAAAGTTTGTAAATTCTGCCAAATCCCAGAAAGGAAGGAGAAGGGCCGGCAGACGCTCACGATTGATTGCTGGGACGCCTGGACGCGGCGCATACGAGCAGCAGGGTTTGGAGTGTTTGTAAAGTGTCTTCTTGAACCTGAGTGGTGATGATGGTCCTGGCTGACTCCCAGGACTTGGGTCACCCTTATCCCACCCCTAACGGTGCGGGATGGTGGAGCCTTGTCATTCTCTGGAGGCTAAAGCAGCTCATTCTCCTCAATGCTTTGAACTTGTTGGGATAGGAATAGATACTAAGTAGAATAAATTCATTTCTTGTGAAAAGCAAAGAAATGACCCTGGTCTTGCCAAAGAAGAGAATGAAGCAGCAACATGTTAGCAGCACTTGAGTAAAATGAAACAAAGGAAAACTCTGTGGCTTTTTGCTCTAATAAATGTTGGGGTTTTTACCACGAAGGTTTTGTTCTTGTAGCCAACACTTGTACGACTTGCTTACGAGTATAACTTTGTTTCTGTCTTAATACTTTGTCGAGGTAATGGCTGGAACACAGCTCATAGAGCTAAAACTAAGTGACGAAATTTGTTTTGATGCCAAGACCTCGGAGGTAGTTCTGGAAAATGAAATTAATGAGGAATTAATCGTGTGCGCTCTGCACGTTGGGCGATCAGGAATTACCGCGCAGAGCTGTGACCGTGTGAGGGCAGCTCAGCACCACCGCCCTGCTCGTGATGGTGCAACAAAACCAGACACCGAGCTTGTATTTTACATTTGTTGAGGTCAGGAGCAGGTGGTGCTTCAGGTGAGGCATAAATTTTCCTTGTATTTTCAGAAATTAAATCAAGTGCTGTTCTAATTGCAATGAATTAATCCAGAGGGGTTTTAATTCCCATCTTCTAAGGGCAAATGTCAGGCAGGCTCTCTAGTTTTTTTCACTTTTTTTTTGTTGCCTCCCCCTGTGTCTAAAATCTGATGTAGCAGATGGGTGTAAAATGCACTTCAGCATTTTCAAGCATTCTGGCCTTGACTTGATGCTGGCAGGGCAGAGATCTTGTACCTGTGTTTAATTTTCCTGCTGATTGGTTTATATTTTTCAGCTATCAGCTTTAAAAAAAAAAACCAAAACCCAAACAAACAAAACCCCACAAACGAAAAAAGGGGAAAAAAAAAAAAACCCACAAACAAAAACAACCAAAGCAAAAACTAAAGAAAAACCAACCAAACAACTTGATTCATTTGTTGTAGAAACAATAATTTTGTGAGTTCTGCTTCCTCCACTTCCCTATCCTTTAATGACAATGAGTTACAAGGAAAACCAAAGCTGGTGACTTCGCTGCTCTTGGGGCCTCTTCAGTTAATTTTGCAATAATTTACTCTTGAGCTGATGTAAAATAGCATTAAGTGGGGGAAAAAATCCCAAAGAAATGAGAATTCTGTGCTGGAAGTCTGGGCCAGTAAATGTGCTGGGGTCCCTGTGGCTGCCTCTTTGTCCAGGAATGAAATGCAAATGCGGAGAGCCTGGGGGGTTTTCAGGCTGAAATAAATGGCAATTTTGAAATATTTCACTGTTTTTTCTAAAGGATGAAGATGATGATGATGACTATGTTGAGGAAGGAGGTGATGAGGAGGAGGAAGGTAAGTTCTCAAGATTAGTTCAAGTTGTGGCTAAACCAAATGATTGTTTCTAACTCTGTAACTTGGATGGTTTGGGACTTGCACTTTAATGGCATCAATCCCTCTGACTGGTTTGTTTCTGGAGGTGTGTGAAGTATTTTAGATTGGGTTTAGCAAGAGATGGAGCGGGTAGCAAAGCAGCTGTGCAGTATTTGATCTCTTAAGAGTGAGTGGACAAAAAAAAAGTAAAAATAAGGCAGAAATGCTGGTTCTGAGGTCTCTTGCAGCAGCTTTCTCAATCGAAAGATGCTGCATCCCCTCCACAGGTAGAAATGTGAATTGTGCAGCACGGAGTGGAGTGGGGCTCTCCCGTACACCTTGCAAATCATGGCTGCTTTGGTGTCAGACATGTTGCAGAAGAGTCAAAAGCTTGCAAAAAAAAAAAAGCCAGGGTGTGCAGCTCACCCTACTTGAAGAGGGTTCAGTGCACTGAGAAGTTCAACAGGACAAATGCATCACTTGTGCCTAGTTTAGTATCTCACTTGAGGTTTCCGAGCTGTCAGGATAGGGCCCGGCCTCGTGCTGGATGCCCTGCTCTGTCCTGTGCCACTGGGACAGAGGTTGTTTGATTGGCAGGAGGCTTGTTCCCGATTCTTGTGCGGATATTGTTGCGCTCTGGTTTGTGGGCTGTTGGTTTTTGATCTGTGTTGGAAGATAAGACACTGGACAGGAGTCTTATTACTCCCAGTCCATGGCTGCTCGGTCTGTGTCCAAAAACAATTATCAAGCTTCAACTTAAAATGAGCTGTAGGAGGTTTCCCCATGCAAGGCTGTCCTAGAACTTCCCTCTTGTAATGGTTAGGAGCTCTGGCCTCATCCTTACACCATCTCTAGCAGGATCTGTTCCTCCTGAAGCCTGTAAAGTGTAGGCAAAGTCTAGAATTTCTTCCCAGACTAGTCCCAGTCTCATCCAGACACTCTGCTTAACGGAGCATGTCTTGGAGATGGGCCTTGAGCTTGGAAAAAAACCAGCCTGTAATTCTGAAGTAGTAAAGGAAATTCTTCACTTTCTACAAATGCAGCCTTTGAATCTCTGAAGACAACAGAGGTGGAGGGGTCAGGATGGTTGATTAGCCAGGAAATGACCTGCTGGCAAAGAAATCTCCTAGATTGGATAAAGCTGCATTTCGTGGTTTCGCCACAAGAGCGCACAGTCCGCTGCCGGGATTAAGGGTGGCTCTAAGAAGCAGCTCGAAGGTGTTCATGCCAGATGTTCCTATCGGTTGGTCGGAGGGAGAGCAGATCGTGTTTGCTCGGTATCTGCAGAAACCGCTGGGCTTTGGGCAGGGTGTAGGCAACTTCTGAAAAGTCAAGTGGAAAACTGGTGGTTTAAGGGTTAAAAATGTCTGGTTTGGTTCTCAAATATGTTAACAGGCATTTTTTAAAGTAAGTTAGTCCTATCAGTAAGTCCCATATGGAACGTGACCAGCTTGGCTTGAACTCGGGTTAGTATGACCTGCGTGAAGTGTTTGGAGTGATGTAAGTGGCTTTTTCTTTTGTCGAACCACAAGCAACTGAGAGGTGCCAGCGGTGAGCGTGCTGCTGACAAACCAACCGAAATCGTTTCAGTGTCTCTTTATTTTTTTGAAAGTCTGAGGTTACCTGGGCCATGCCTGAGCTGTGTGCTGCCTCTTTTCCTTAGCAGAGGGCGTTCGAGGGGAGAAGAGGAAACGAGACCCTGAAGATGAAGGCGAGGAAGAGGACGATTAATTTCTTCTAGCCACAAGTAGGACCAGATTCTTCAGTTCTGGAATACGCAATAGTGATTATGCAGATCTGTATGTCTCCATGTACCATAGATGTCCCTACAGAAGAGAGTATGTTAACTTTTTATAGGAGAAGTGTGGTTTTACTATTCTTACCCCCTTTTTATCATTCCAAATAAAATCTAATAGCCTGGTAGTGAACCTATAATGTAGAAACCAGTTTGCAGCCCTATAATCACTGAAAGCCATCGTCGAATTTTCTCTCCCCCAACCTCCACCCCCACCCTGCCCCAGACTTTTATTTGGAGCTCTTTAATTTTATACAAGCTTGCTGTGTTGGTCACTGTTAGCCCAGAGTTAAACCACCCATTTCATGTGGGAATTTCCTTGGAGATTTTCAACTTTTTATATGTAAAAAAAAAAACTGAACTCCAAACAGCTCAATGGCAAATTCCGGTCTCACTGTAGCCTGAGCTTACCCAGGGATTCTATTTGCAATCGACAGCTAGATCACACTTTTATTTCAGCTTTTTCAAAGGTCCTCTAATTGTTTGGAGTGTTTTTTTTTTTTAAAGTCTTCTATCCCATGTTGTGTGTTACATCATAGAATTTAAGTGGGTTTCAGAAGATTTATCTTTTCCTTTTTTCTGCTTGTTTGGATGTTCAGTGTTTCACTAGATACCTTCCAGAGAGTATCTTGGCCAACTAAACGGGTTGTCATCTGTAAATTTTCTCAAGAATACAGAGTGTTGTATTAATGAAAGCAAATAATTTGTAGTTTTCAACCATTTCACTAGAAATCTGTGTTCAACTTCCACCCCCATTGTCATTTTGGAGAGTTCTGCAGCAATCATGGTGTTTGGCTCTCGGTGGGATGCCTTTCGAGTGCAGGCGTTAACGGGTAACTCCTTCAGCCACATTTTTTTTTTCTTTCAACCAACCCCCCTGCCCGCTTTTATAGACTTGTTGAAGGGGGAAAGATGACCCTCAATTAGTCTTTCTTCCCAGGTCAGCTTTTAAATTTTATAAATCGGGTTGTAGGCAAAAGGTTCCAAGTTGTTGTATAATACTAGTTAATAGCTTAGGGTTTTTATACTGAATGGCTGCAGGACCTTGTTCCACTGCGTATGGTTGGTGGCGAGCGCAGGAGATGAGCGGACGAGCTTTTATTATTTTTTTTTCCTAGCAGCCTGGTTGTGACCAGCAGGTCACAAGAATTCTGCCCCAAGTGTTTTCTGCTTGAGCCGCTGTGAAATGAGTTTGGCCCTAGGGCGTTCCTCTTCAGTCACGATTTGGAATGAAAACGGTAGTCGTGATCTAAAACTTAATTTCCATTACTTCATGTAGGTACTGAACCAAATATCACACACAGCTTTATGCAAGAGACTTATTTTTATATGTCTTGGCTGACAATTGCTGTCGTTAAACTGGGGGGAGACGCCAAGGGTGGGGGAACCTGGACGCAAGTAAGAGTCAGTCAGCCACGGATTGGTTACCTGTGGATATTGAGTAGCTATTTCACACGCTAGCAGACTTCTAAACGTCACTTCCAGCTCTTAAATCAAGATACTGCAGGGTTGAAGTTCTGCAAAGCCCAATTTCTTGTGTGTGGTGTTTTTTTTTCCCCCCAGATAGAGCCTTAAATCCTAGTTTCTCACATAGCTGTGAAGCATCGCCGGCCATTAAAGGCATCAGGACGAGGCATGTTGGGCGATAGGCTTGGAAATGAACTGACTAAATGGGTTTTGCGTTGGTTTTGGGTTGGTTTTGGGGTTTTTTTTTGTTTTTCTTCATGAATTATCTGTAAAGACACTAGAAAGGTTAGCGGTAAAACTACGTTTGCAAACACAACCTGAGTTCCTGTGTTCGTGTATGAAACCTGAATGACTAGAAACTGTAGGTAAGTGCACATCCTATCTTGTCCTGGAGGCTCTGTGTTTGAGGCAGTTGCTTTGTGCTCAGCTTTAAGGTAGAAAAGTGCATTTTCCCATCTTTTTGCTTCATTTTTTTGGGTAGTTTGTGCAAATGATTGAAATTTTATTTATAAGCGTGTACTTTAAAGCACCTCGTTGTCAGGGTTTTCTCCTCTGTTTTGCTGATGCATATAAAATTTGTTTTCAGTGGGGGGACACACAACAACAACAACTCTATCTTGCTGGATTAAAGTTAGTTGTGTACTGGTCTTGTTCCAGTAAGCAAGTCCAATTGTGACATCGAACAAAGCAGAGTCGACTCCGAGGGGTTTATTTAGACCTTCTCCAAGATACGCAGACTTAAAGCTTCTGAAAAGCAACCTGCAGGGTCGTGCATCAGCCACTACATCTGAAAAATCTGAGCCTCATGCAAAACCGTAATTATTCTGAGTCACTTTTGTCTTTTTCCTCCATGATACCACCCAAATATAGTTTCCTATCTTGTCAGCTTGGCATGAAACTCAACAGCATAGCGTTTTTATTTTTTAATTAGTAATACAGAGCCTCCAGATAACTTTTGAAACTTTTTTGCTTGGTGGGTGGTCTTTTCATGCAAATATGTAAGGGTGGGTTTTATATTTTGTAGAGGTTTTGTCCTATTTTAATGCTCTTTGTATGGCAGTATGTATATAGTGTGTTTCGGTTCCTTCTCAAAACTTTTTCCTTAAACTTTGGAGTAACTGATTTTTGTGCAACTGTGTTTTGAATAAAGCCATGACAGTGTTAAATTAAAGACAACAACCCTGCAGCACTCTTCTGATAACTTTTAGTTGTAACAAAAGATGTTTCCTCCCCATGTGTGCTGTAAATTTTAAATTAAAAAAGTTTTCAAACCAAATTATTTCAAATAAATTGAGACTATTGTATTGAATGACTTCTTTTAGTACACAGAGCTGGGGAGAAGGCGGGATTTCTGAAGGAGTGGAGTATGATGTCCTTTGTGTTCTTCCCCCTTATCTTTCCTAAGCTGCCCAATTGTCTGTCTTTTGTGGTGTATCCTTCTTGGACGTGAAGTTCTTGGTCGTGTTGTCACAGGGGAGGAAGGACACCCTGGAAAACTCAGTGATGTCTGGATAGTTCCCTTCAGCTGTTTCCAGATTAGTGTCGAAACAAGGGTTGGAGGCAACAGGGTGTTTGGAAAGGGTATAAGTGGGTACCGTGTGCATCTGCGTGAGTCTTACGGAACAACAGTGAAAAGCAGGAGCCTGGTAATATTTTGCTTTTCCTAACTTCTGTGTGCCCCATAGCTCCATCTCTCAAGTCTAACATTGTCTTTGGGAGTAGCTGCCTGTCTTGTGTTGCTTATTCCTTGCTCAAGAATAATGTTTAAAAAAAGCTGCTTCTCTGACAGAGCCAGACCCAGCATTGTTTTTATTTTGGGATTAGTCCAGCATTCTTGGCAAAAATCCCTTGGATGCACTTGAGAAAACTAGTAACTAAACAGGCTTGTCTTCTGCTCCATGAGTGATTAGCCAAGAAATGGGTGGTGGTTTTCTGGGATTAATTTTTTTTTTCCTTTACTGAGTGTGTGTGGGAATTATCTTTTCCCTCTCAAGCCCCACCTTTTGGGGGTACGGGGGGGTTTAAGTAAAACCGGGCTCTTCTGTGCTGGTACGTGCCCAGCAAAGGAGGAAACTCACTGCTGGGTGGGCATGTCTTCACAGACAGGAAAAACTCGAGGTGCGGGCTCACGGGGCTCTGGAGCTGCGCGGCTTGTTGTGACCTGTCACCCACCGCTCTTCTCCCCCGCCGCAGCCTGGCAGGCTCTGGGGCTTAAACCGCAGCTCTGCTGCAGCAGCAGCCACCATCATCTGCCCAGCTCCCGGGGGCCGGATGCTTCAGGGGCGGCTGGAAGGCGCTGCTTCCCGCTTCGGCCCTAGAACGCCGTCCTCCATTTTGTCGCAATGAGGGGAATTCTGGCGGGCGGCCGGGCCGCTTCCTCGCTCCTTCCTCCTCCTCTCGCAGCTTTTGTCTTTTGTTGCCCCTTCTCTCTCTTCCTCGGCCCTTATCTCCCCCTTCCAGTTGTGCTGCTTTTCCCCTCCCCTTCCTTCCTCGGGACGCCTCATGAAGCGACAGAGCGTCGGGAAGGAGACACCGTAAACACCCCCCCCCCCCCCCCCCCCATCCCCGCCTGAGGGGGCTGCGCGCGGCCCCCGAGAGCGGGAAACATGAACCACGGGGTTCCCCGTCTCCGGGCGGCAGGGGCCGAGCCGCGACCCCGTCGCTGATTGGCGGAGATTTGCCGCAGTTCCGCCCCCCGGTCGGCTCCCGCCTTCCGGCTCAAGCACCGGCGCGCGGCCCCTCCCTCCTAACGGTCGTTCCCGTAGTGAGAGGGGCGGAGGGGGGGGCTCCTCTCAAATGTTTCATTTTCACCCCAAAACAGCCTCAGCCTCCCCTTGCTGCGTCCTCCGCACCCCTAAAGAGAGGCTTTTCCTGTCAGCTTTGTGACCGAGGTGGCTGATGAAACCCAGGCTCGGGTTCCGTGTCCAGAGGAAAAAAAAACCCCAACAAGTATAAACTAATCCTAAAGGGTTGGGGCTTGGGGGTTTTTTGCCCCCCTTTTGGTTTTGTGCAACGTCATGTGTGAGAAAGGGTAAGTTCAGCTGGACTTTGGTACAAATGCTCAGCGCTGAAAATGTGAAGAAATTCTTCCCTAGTTAAAACCGAGCACCTGCAGAGCTCTTTTGAGCGCCTGTTTCCAGGCAGCTGGTGCTGCAGCTCGCCCCCCAAATTTGGCTTGGAAATGTGGGATGTGCAGCGTTAGCAGAGAAATTCCCCCTTATCTCACCTTCCCCACGGTAGCTGTGGCCTCATTTCAGGTCAATCTGGTAGAGCCACAGTCCCACAGGGGTTGGGGTGCTCAGGTCAGGGGGAGCGGTGCTGTGGGTGCTCCCGCTGAGGGATGGGGTGAATCAACTTGCTCTGGGTTTGAACAATCTGGTTTTGCGAGTTGCATTCCTCAGAAACCTTCTGCACTGTTGCCTCTGCAGGTGCCGTCAGGTGGTGGTGAAGATGTTGCTCCTGCTTGAGATGACCCAGCCCTCCCGGTCACGCTTGTCCTCTCATTAGACCTGGGACAGGCAGCTTTTTCTCTTGGCAACTCTTCCAGCCCTAGCACAGGTAAGACTTACTCAAAAGGGTTTCTTTTTGTCCGTAACGTGACTAAGAACAAACAACTATCCCATTCTCACACATTCCAAGATTATGACTTATTTATTTTTCTTGTCCCCTTTTTACTCTCCCTCTCCCTAAATGACATTAAAGAAAGAATCAGACTGTTAAGGATCTAAACCCACAAGGGTCTCTCAATGTCTGCCCTTCAGGGGGTATGCTTTCAAGTTTCTTCTGTATTTTTATGTGATAAAAGGGAAGCTGACACTCATGCAATAACATGAATCCAGGAATTTGGGCTCAGAGAAAAGCATAAAATACTGTGAGCTCTCGTGACGGAGTAATGAGAATTATCAACATTAAAACTGCCACGTTCAAGAGTAAACAGAGCGCTGTGTGTTTATTTTGGCAGCCAGAGTTGCTGCTGTATACTAAAAAAATACCCACCAGTTTCACTGATCATAAACATGACAAATGTCTGAACTGAAGAACAAGATTGGTTCAGAAATGAGGAGATAAAAACAATTCCTAAATTCTTTTTACTTCTGTTTTCTGACTCTCTTGCTTGTTCTCGGGGTTGTGGCCTGAGTAAGATGATGTCATATTGTAAGTACACGTCCTCGCTCCGCATTTGTTGTTCATCGACCCAGCAGGACTGGCACCAATGGAAATTCAGGGCAAGCAGCTGCCCTGGGGTGGTGAAACGCAGAGGATGGGGACAGGAAAAGTCAGTGACAGCAGCTGCTTTGGGCAGGATAGCAGAAAAATTTCTGCAGAGCACAGCCACAGCCTGAGGCGGTGAAATTTCTGGTGCTGCTCCTGTTGGGAGATTTTTCACTTGAGTTACAGCTTTAACTTCCGAGGAACACTCTTGTAGTTTTCAAACTTTAACACTGTAGTTCAGAGTTGGCTTCTGTTTCTCTTTTGTGTGTGTCTCAAAAAAAAACCCCCAAACACAGCTTCCAAAATAACCAAGGAAACCCTTTCCTCACGCTTTTAATTTAACTGCCAAAAATGAGGGAGTGTCCAAAAATAAATGTATGGCCACAACAACAAACCGAAAGAAAACCGCAGTGTACATAAGGGCTGGGAACTCCTGGCGCAGAGGAAAAGGATTCAATTCTAAGAAAAAAAATGACCACAGACTTCATATTTGGGGTTGTGTGGGGTGAAAAAAAAAAAGGCTATTTTTCCTATATTAATTTGTTAAGATGGTTGGTTTGATGTGTTTCCTCCGATACGCTGGTGTAAGGGCTTTAGAGCAAATCTTGAAGGGAAGAGTTGTTCAAGACATGGAGATACAAAGAAAATGGGACAACTTTATCATGTCCTTCTCCTTTGGGAATGTATCTTTCATTGGGAGTGTGCAGAAATGATGTTTAATTAGCAACCTCAGATTGCAAGGGAGCTCCTGGCAGGAAGCGTGCTGATATTCACCCGCCTTTGCAGCACGTGCCGTTCCTCGTCTGTTTTAGGATTACAGGGTTTCTTTCTCTTGTTTTCTTCACGGTGATGACTCATAACTGGTTTTCGCTGGGATATTTCTTCTATGGTGCCGTTCATTATTAATGAGCCCCTGTATTACAGCAAAAGCTAGTCTTAGTACTGAAAGACTTTGATAGTTTGTGTTTCTGGAAACAAAAAAGATTTTCTTCAATGTTTTTCACCGGTATCACCATTAGAGGATCTACACAAAACCAAGTAGGATCAGACTTGAAAATTCAAGTAATTCATGCCCCGCTTTGTGCAAGAAGTTACAAGAACAAGGTGGTATTTTAAAATGCCACAAAACCAGCTCAACTTTTTGCTTCTAAAAAGACAAAACACCCTTTCATTAAATAAAAATGCCTGTGTACAGGTATACGCACGCTCATGGGTAGCAACGGCTCGTGGGCAGCAGACTTATTAGCTCTCAACTCATTTCTGAGCATCCGTGAGGATAAGAACGTGGGGATTGAGCGAGTTAAAAAGTACCCTGGATGGGTTTTAAAACGTAAGGATTTAAATTTTTTATTATACAGGAATTGCAATAATCTGAAGTTGACAGAAATTCTTGTTCTTCAAACTCGCAGGGAAAAAAAATAAGCTTTACATCGACATTTTCACCTCTTTTCAGCCTCTAGCAAAGGAAACGTACTGTTTAATTTCCAGGAAGCTAAATCATTAGTTTGTTTATTGAGAACCAGTATTCAGCCAGCTAATGTTCTTCGTCCAAGTTTTGCACCACTAAAGTCAAATATTTGAACTTTCTTGCTGTTTAATGTACTAGTATCACTGAAATGGTTTCATTTCCTGCCTTTGACAGCTAATTTTCCCATGTATAGATACATTTTCATCCTTCTCTGCATTCATCCTGACGGACTTTTTAACAATACATTTTACAATAGTTGAAGTTATTTGCCTAAACTGAAAAAACCTCCAACATTTAAAAGTGTTAAAAGGGTCTGGGGTCTTCTGGCTCAGTTTCACTCTGTAACAGATGTACCTTTGATCTCCTGTACAGCCCTGTTACTTTTATAGGGCTTTCCTGACTCAGATCTTGTCACTGGAAATTAAACACCCACCAGTAATGAGAACAAAAGGGTGAAATATGCTTTATAGTTATAAAATAGTTGCTGTACAGACCTCCTGTGCCAGAAGCTGCATCTGTGGTGATCTGTCGGCTGGAGCAGGGTGTAGGTGTACGTGTGCTGCCCTGGGTCACTGAGGTGACAGTCCCTGTGCACCATCATCACCTTGTTGGTAAAAGTCACGGTGTAAAGGAGGAATATTTAATATAAAGGAGTAGCCAGAACCCAGGGTACCTCAATCCCAAAATTCAAAGGAAAAACCTGAGGCATTACTAATGCTAACATGAGTAAAGTAATTAAAGCTTCATTAAGACAGGTTATAAAATCACACATAATAATTCTTCAAACCCAGCTTGTGTTACATAGAAAGTTCTGGACCTGAGCCACACAGAACACTGCAAACCCCATGAGGCCGCGGGAGGTAAAGGCCCATTAGTGCTGCAGTGTTGCAGGAAAGGCCCAGATCCAAGAGCGGTTTTGGAAGAGGCTGTTGGGAAATGGGCGAAGCCTTCAAGGGCCTGTGCCTTCCTGCACCCGGCAGTCCAGCCCCTGTCCCGTCCCCCCAACCTCATATCAAGGCCTGTTGGCCTGAAGCAGAGTCTCATGGTGTATGGAGGGGGTCTGCTTTGGGCGCTGGCCCACCCGGGATGTTCCACGTCTTTCATTCTTTGCCATATGTAATCAAAGCTGTGAGTTCTTAATTGGGTGGAATCACACCTCCCTCCCTTGTACATCCACCCAACGCTCCAGCTGAAGTTAATGTTGCTCTGAAAGCTTCGACCGTACCCCTTGAAATGCTTAAAGCTGTCGGTGTTATATACGTGTGTTTGGGGCTTCCTTGCTTTGAAGCAGAGACTTCTCAAGATGAAAATGTTTTATCTTATGAACTAATGAGGGGTATTTCCATCTCAACCGCTGCCTATCGCCAGCGGTAGTCAGGTGGGTTGTTACTGAGATCTCTGACATGAACATGTTACACAAATTAATGAGAGAGGCTTTCCCTGCGAACCTTCTTTATACACGGGCATGGAGAGCTGCTCCTCATTCAAATCACAGCTCTGAACAGACTCGTCGGGCCTTTGGAAGACTGGGGAGGGATGGAAGGAGGAAGAATATTAATGTAGCTCTGCTCTGAATTTCTGAATAGCTGTAGGCTGAAATTTCTGCATAATTTCTACATTAAGGTGAAGCATTTTCACTACAAAGAAGATTCCAGGAACGTGGTACTATTGAAAAGCAAAACTATTTCACAGAACAAAGCAAGGAATCCTGAAGAAGATAGTAAATGAAACACCCACTGAGACAACCATTTAAATTTGGAAATTCTCAGTGTGTGTCTTTTCCTGCAAGGCTTTTGAAGCGTTTTACTCGCAACTTTTGCAAATTCCCCAAATAGGTTAATTTCCCTTTCTCCAGTACTCGTGAATTTCTAATGGTGTAGCAAAAGTACTTTCACTGGGAATCAAACCTCAGCTCTCTGCGCAGCGTTAGTGCAAATACTGTTTGCTGTGTAGAAGGGAAGAGTGGTGTTTAGAGAGAGAGGAGTCGATGAGGGATCGGGATGAGTTCTCTACCCACTGCAAGGACTAAGCTGCCCCAGCCTCGTGAGGACCAGGGCTGAGACCGGGTGGAACGGGGAAGTCCCCATGACACCAGCATGTGCTTAAATGTATAGTTAACACTCATAGGAGGGGACTTAGTACTCTGGTCTGTGGTATGAAGAACCTGCTTCAGTCATTTGCTGAATCTGCTCCTAAATGTTGGAGATTACTCGGCGGTTGGTGGTATTTAGACCGATAGTACTGCCAGTTGTTTATCTTTAATCTGTGTACGTGTTGGTTGAGTTGATGGAATTACTCACAGATATTCTGAATTACTCACAGCAATTCAGAAATGGCTAAGCAGAATTAAGGAAAGTAGCATAGTTAAGAAAGTCAAAGCAAATAATTTTATTAAACCCCCATTTGCTTTTTACAAGCAATTCCATTTATCTGGATTTATCATTCAGGAGGCAGTTTAAAATGTGTGCAAAACCTGCTGCCTCTCAGAGGTTTCCAATATGTCATAATTAAAAAAAAAGGCACTTGAACACACAAGGTACAATCAGCTTATTATTATTTTTGCTTATTTTCCCAACCCTTTGCGATGGCTGTTGGCAGCTCCGCAGATACCAGTGGCTAATTGGTCAGTGTAGAGACGGCAGTGCCCGGAGCCAGTCGGTTTGGTTCTGGCTGGAGGAAGTGAATGAAGAGCTTGCACAGACGTGCAGATAAAGAGTGGGTCCAGCTGTCTCACATGGTTCCAGTGACAGAAAGCAGCAGTAAGCCCAACAGTGGCAGAATCGCTAAAAACAACACGAAGAGTCGTACGTTGGGGATTCCCAAACGGGGTGCAGTTATACCCGGTAGTGATGGCTTCTCGGGTCAGTGGTCAGGACGTTGCGTTGTATGCAGGGGGAAATAACGGTTGTCAAAAAATACCTCTCTCTGCTTTGCTCTGCAAGGGCAGAACTGAAACTTTGGGTTTGTCCTGAGACACTTGAAACTATTGAGAAATGTCTGCTGAAAATGCCCCGTAAGGCTGGATGGGAGAAGCTTCTTTCTTTTGTTGTGGGGTGACCTCGTCTGGCGGGCATCTGAAATAGTGGGGTTTGCTGGCCCTGGGATCTCCCCTGGGGCCTGGGCTTGTTGGATGCAGCCAGAGCTGGGCTGCTGGCTCTGACTCTAGTGTCCTTTTGTGGGCTTGCTGTTCTTCTGTGTATATAATTTGAGTTTAATCTGTGCAGGCACAGATTTCCCACCACCATGCTGAGAAATGAGGCTCTTGGGCCACATGTAGAGGCACCCAGATACTATTGCAACACTAGTACTATTGTCTCGTTGTGAATAGGGAGCGAGGTGGAGGAAAGAGGAAGGGAAAAATGTTTGAAACCCTTGTAGTTACGTGAAATTCTCCTGATGGTTGTTCTTTAACCATGTATTCCCGATTCTGTTTGAAAACTTGGTCTCCCCAGCTGGGATCTGGCCCTGGTTTGGGAAGAGAGAGCACTAGAGGGCACCAGCTGCACGACAGTGCGACTGGGAACCAGCTTCTGCTGGGCTGGGGAGAGACCCACGGACTGGTTACCCTTGAGCTACCTTCTAACTGCAAAGTAGTCAAAGTAACTCTTTAAAATGACATGGTTTTGAAGGTTCTGGACTAGTTAGAAGCATTCGTATCATTAAAGTTGGTATCGTAAGGATGAAAATGTGCTGTGCTTGAAGAGCTTCTGGTGATCTAAAAACCGATTGGATTTCACATAGTAAAATAAACATATTTTCCATAATGCTTCATCTATAACCCCTGTCTTTACAACATCCAGGAGCTATGGATAATAGGTAATAATTTCCCTCTTCATTAGGAGCCATGACAGGAGCCTGGGTGCTAAAACCATTTATTGCTTCCTGATTTGCTTCAGGAGCATTTGTTTGGGATGGGAAGGTAGAGAGAGAGACTGGGGTTCTTATTTCCAGAGCTCACAGGCTCAGCATGATAGGCTCGGAACCGGTCAGAGTTACCTTTCCATGGGGTTCTGAGAGCTGAGCTCATCCAGCCTGGGGGGGGTTAATTTTAAAGACCACATCTCTTCATCTGTAGCATCAGATGCAATCAAAGCTCACGATGGGAAGTGCGGAGCGGAACAGCACTGAGGGAGATTCCGCTTCTTGGAAGCTGGCAGCTAAACAGCATTTGGTCCAGTGGCCCCTGTCCTTGCCAGCCACCAGAAAGCGCTACTTAGGGAACAAGCGGAGCAGTGTGCGCTGCCTGAAAGGCCTCATTCATCCAACAGCCTGCAGGAGCTTGTACCGCATTGTCTGGTATGCGTTAGCTTTGGGAAGTTAGTACTCCAAATTTCTCCTCCCCCCCCCCCCAAAAAAAAAAAAAAAAACCCAACAAAACCTAAGTTTGCCTTCTCTTCTTCATTCACTCTTAGAAGAACTGGCCAAAAATTGTCGTCGTCTGTCGTGCTCAGGACTCGTGCACCACCGAGGGCACTGGCACAGTATTGTGAGCGGTATGTTCTCGGTAGACCAGTGAATATATACTGTACATCAGAATGTGCTCTTAGGTACCAAACATTCAGCCTACCTGAAAGGGAGGGGGAAGAATTGACTGTAAACAATATTGCTTTTTCTTGTGTTCGGTTTTCTTTTCCACACCAAAACATACTGGGCTTATTCCAGTTTAAGGTTTGTTTATCATGATGTATCTTGTCATCATCTGTGAAGGACAAGCGTCCTCACCGCGTTCGCTGGCCAACACTCTTCTTATCCTTTTACAATATAGAGGATGATTTCCTAAGTATACAAGTAATCATAGTAATTAATTACATCCTTTGGGCCAGAACAACCTCTGCAGGTTGCAGTGGAAGCTCTGCTCCTATAGCTAACTGCTTTATGTTTCTCTAATTACATAAAGCAGCTGTACTCTTGACAGATTCAGTCCCTGGTGTATTTCTGCCCGCCCTGGAGTCTCCCCAGGAGATGTATCACCACTTTCCTATCATCTTCTTTCTACACTTTCTGGTGCAGGGGCTAATTATTGGGAAAACGGAGCTGGGCTGGAGTGACATTGGACTGTGGTAATTGTAGCAATTCCTTATCTGCCATCGCTCTAAATTAGATGGGAGCCGGCCCCCACGGCACAACACAGCTGCAGCTCGAAATCTGGGCCATAATGTGCATGCTAAAATAAGATAATCAAATCTTACGCTTCGGGACTGCTGGTTTCTGGGAGGTGTTTCTCTTCTCCTGCGTCTGTGAACAGCATTACGAAAAATACCACGTCTCGTGAGCTGGGGGTTGCCGTGGGACATTGGGTAATAACTGATTCTGGAAGCAGGAGGTTGGATAATGAGGATTTTTACTGGAAGGAGTAGCACGTGCCAATCTCCAACACAACTAAGGAGCTAAGGTGAATCACTGTCTCTTCTGAGAAGTGCCACGTGCTGAGCTATCAGCCCGGCTCTCTAGGTAGCTGGGGTTTTGAGCATCAATGCTATTTCCTGACGTACCTGGGAGTTTCTTGGCGGCTGCTTATTCTCCCCCCAGTCAGGACTTAGGATGCTAATTTCATAAACTCCAAGGAAATGCCAGTATGAGGCCGCAGCTGGTTTGTTCTCTCTGCTCCCACATTGCTGCTGCATTTACTCGCCTTCTCATGCAGCCCTCACTCAGGACAGTGGCATTTGGACAAGTACCAGAACCACAAAGTGATTACGCAACAAAGGAACATGCAAGCGGAATCCCAGGTTCAAGGCTGTATTTAGCACAAATCCTACAGTGCCAACAACTCTCTCAGCGCTCTGTAACTAAACAAACGCATTTTCATTCGCGTTATCTTTGTAAGAGCAACAAACACGCTCTGGAGATACTCAGTCACTTGGTGTGACCTGCACATCCCCAGTCCCGTGTCCATTGCCAACAGAATGGAATATTTTTCAGGAGGTGTCCTTGGATCTGGCTCCTCCTTTCTCCTTTGTCCACTTGCATCCAGGTTTAATTAATTTTCCGGGCTTATTGCAAAGTCCATCTGTTTTCTGTGGGCTTTTGGGAAAGTGGGATATCGAAACGCTGCCAGCTTTCACAAGTGTGGTGGGAAGGTTGTACTACTACTTCTTAAAATTGTAGCACCTGGATTCAGGGGGATATAGGATGATTTTCACCATTATTTAGGAAACGCACCCACAAAACCCCTTTAACCCCTGGAATTTGAGGCACTGCCACCATTTAGTTATTGTTTAAGAATGTGACATTTACCGAATGCTTTCCAACCACTTAAGGAAGACCGTTCCTGTCCGGAGGAGCTCCCAGTATTCAGTTTTTAATCTCTTTTGCAAAAGCTCTTTCCTGTTCCCCCTGCTTCTGGGCAGATGGGAAATGCAGTTGGAGGCAGCTGCTGCTCTCTTTGGTCAAACCTCAGCTGTGGTTCCGCCCCACAAGAGACCCAAAGTACGTTCACATTGTAAAAACAGGTGACTTTCCACCCTGGGTTAAAAGCAGACAATTTAAAGGGAGCATGCTTAGTGAAAAGTAGAAGAATCCCCTGTTCACAGTACTGGGATTGCTCTTCCTATCTATTTCCATTATCACCATTAGGATATTCACAAAACTCAGGTTCCTTGTACAGCGGGAGAGGCTGCTTGCTTTAAGTAGTGTGCTTTTAATGTGGGTTTGGAAGTCACCTGTTTTTCTAGTGCGGACGCACGGTTGTCAAACACTCAAATACTTCATTAAAAAGAAAATTTGAGAAAGGAGAAGAAAAAATGGAGTGATACAACAATGCTTGTCTCTCTACTGAAAATAATCCTGTTAAATATAGTCACTTTGAGACCTTACAATCTGTGTAACCGTCAGGTATTGTAACTTAAAAGCCTGTCTTGGAGCTGCAGACAGGGCACAGCAATAAACACTGGCTGGAAACGTGATACCATCGTAAGAGGGCAGAGCAAGACAAGTTTTCCTTCACCTTCCAATAAACTTCTTGTGGGAAGGGCAAAGAGCAAAGTCACATTGCTGACAGTTTTGCACGCTCAGCCCCAGGCATCCAGCTCCTGCTTCTCCGGGGCAGAGGGTGAGCAGTAAAACCAGAGCGGCCGTGTCTCCCATCTGACACTGCACTCATCCTGACCCAGCTGAGCTGTGGCCACCAGCCCTGCTGAATAGATGGCAGGAATGGCAGTGAAACTGGTTTGTTTCCAGCTCTCCTTTAGCTCACAGAACATTCTCACGGTGTCTTTCTTCTGTGAGTGTTGTTGCAAATGTGCTGCTTTTTAGAAGGGCTCTTCCTGCCTTTTTTAGACCTCTCCCAGTTTCTGTTCATATCTGATCCATTCCTTCTGGAGGCACCAGCAGCTTCTTTACGAACCAAGGAAAATTGTGGAGTGATTTAGGCATGAACAGATCTGTTCTTGTGAATTCTCTTCCTCTCTAACAGACTGCACACGGGATTGAGTGCAGGGCACAGGGGATTATCCCCCCGAGGTGAGACGTTGCTAATCCACAGCTCCCACTAATACCAGTGCAGGGAAGTTGACCCTTCGGTGTGACTGGCCTACGACAAATTCTTATTTACTCTTTGTCACTGCAGCGCTCGGGACCTCTGGCTGCAAACCAAACCCTCTTGGGGCAGTGTCAGACACGGAATTGGAACGTAACAGAAGAGGCAACAGGGAATCAAAATTCATCAGGGAATTGGAAAGAAACACTGAGATCAGGTCATTAACCAGAACTATTGGTACATTATCAGCTTAACGACAACCAATTACTTTGGATTCACCAGAGCAAAAGAGGGCAATAGAACTGTGATACAATTAATTCTAACTGAGGTTTTTTGTTTGAAAGATGATACCAAATCCTACCGATTGGACACGAATGAAGAATTAATCAAATCCAATGACTGAAAAATGAAAAGGATTTTTTATTAAAAAAAAATTGAGTCAAAAAGAACAAATCAAAATTGAGGAAATGGAAATGCGTTGGCTCAGCATTTCTGGCAGCATCCCATAAATGACTAAAGAAAAAAAAAAAAAGAGAAGACAAATTTGCCAGAAGGCAAGACAGGAACTGCCACTGAGAGAGGAGGGAACAAACCACCGTACCTACATTGCAACACCCCAGAACTTCCTCAAACTATGCAAGTGTATTTAAAACCATAAAATCCAGCCCAAAAGGATCCAGTGACACTGAACGATGTCAAATACAATGCCAGGATTGTACTGCTGCTCACATTTCTGCAGAGCACTACAAATCAGTCTCTGCAGGCAGGCAAGAAAGGTTAGTGTCATTCTAAAGAAGGAGTGGAACTGAAAGCTTTTAAATATAAACTTCTAAACATAAACTTTCCAATGTAAACTTTTCAATTTCCTTCTCACTTTCTGAGGAAGCACCATGACCTTGTTACACTCTGTAGTTCCAGAACCTGTTGCAGATTTCCCACTGAAAATTGCAAGACTTCAACCTCTCAGTGGCGCAGATGAGAAGGAATCGACCTTTCCTGATGCGTTCCTTATCCCTGATGCTGCCTCCCAAGAAACTGCATCTTTTCTTTCCTTCGACTTGAATTTTAGAAACCTGTAAGGAGAACTCCAGAGGGAGTAACCCTTCCATTTCCTTCTGCTATCATTTCCCTACATCTCCAGTAATATAAATAATCTTGTAAGTGATATAAAACATTTCCAAAAAACATACGTTGAAAGCATGAAGCACTTGAGATCCTCTGCCCAAACAAACTCCTTCCTTCCCTCACTCTCCACATTTTGGTGAGTGCTCAGGCAGCCTTGTCATTTGGATAATTAGAGGGTGCCAGATGGCTGTAAATATGTTCACAATCCTTCTTATCCAGTTCCCTTCTCTCTGGCACCCTCACTGCTCTACCCCATAGCAAGCACCTGGTCTGTTCCTGTTTGAAGTCTCCTGTCTACTCTTGGTCTAAACTGGCACCTCTAGTTTTGATTTTCCCTTTAAATCACCCGGGAAGCTCTTTGGGACTGGTTTGTGCCAGCTAACACTTCCTCACGATCACTTTCACCACTGATGAATTAATAACATGCCCCATCCTGTCCCGGAGCCGTTCCTGTCTATAAGCATCAACCTCCTTCACGCAGGAATTTCTGTCCCTGAGCAGATGAAGACACCGATCGCCTGCGGGGAACCACAAGGGTGTAGCAGCTTCCTCCTATTTTGGGAACAGAGATCTCACGCTTGCCCTTCGCACCGGGCACACGGCACAGAGCGAGGCGGGTCATGTGCCAAGGAACTGGCAGAGTCAGCCTTTGACTTCTCCCGGCCTCCGCTCCTTGTGGCCACCCGATTGGTTTGGACCAGACCAATTCGGCTACGCAGCCACCTACCCTGCAGCTTGGGATGCCCCAGCCAGATGACAATGATCAAATATCTTCTTTTTTTTTTTTTTTTTACCTCTGAATTAGTGAGGATTGTTCTTAAAAACGAGCAACGATACTGTGATTTAAGGTAGGCAGTTTTTGTTTGTCATGGAAACATTTCCAAAGTGCTAAGCAGTAAGGAAAGGATGGGCAAACTGTAATGAAAGCACAGGGAAAAGGGAAGTTGTTTTGAAGGCAACTCTAAAATACAGACAGTGGCGTTTCTAAGAGTACAGAACAAACAAGGTCACAAGCTGTCTGAGAGTCTCGGGAAAGCTACCACAGCAAAAATTGTGGGTCACTAAGAGGGTGACTGGATTGTCGGAGGAAAACTGTTTAGAGATGATAGCTATAATTTCTTTTAGATTTTTATATGCATCCACTTGAGCTATCGCCCACTTTTTGTACAACGAGGCGTTACCAGCTCTGTCCCATGGAGCAGATGCTTCACTTTGCTGAAGTGTTAGACTCTGGCCCTTGCTCTCCAACCGATTTGATTCCATCTCTGGTGTGCTGGAGCTCATTTGGTTGTTTTAAAGAGATCAGATCTGACCCTTTCCATAGGAGCTTGTGGCCACGTGGGGCTCCCTCTGCCCTGGCTTTGATGTTGACTCCAAGTCACACATTCCCCAGCTCTACAACTCGATTTCTCCCCTTGATTAAAGGCAACTTTTCTGCTTTTTTTACTCATAAAAATGTCAACGCTTACCCACATAATTCATACAAAAATCCTGGATAAATACACCATCTTATGCGGAAATGTTACTAGGAATTGCAGTGGTTTCTCTGCATTTTCCCATTCTTTGCCCTTTTTTTTCAGCAGTAGTGCCCTCCAGCGCCCAGGGCCAGCTACCTGGATCTGCTGTGGTGGGTTCCTTGCCTCTGGGAAGCAGTTTCTAGTTGGCAAACATTGCAGAGTTCCACGTGCACACCATAGGAGAACACTGGATGTGTTCCAAAAAACAAGTGGAAGTGGCACCTTGGGACATGGTTTAGTGGTCATGGAAGTGTTGGGTAGAAGGTTGGACTTGATGATCTTAGAGGTCTTTTCCAACCTTAACAATTCTGTGATTCTATGATTCTGTGACTCTATGATTCTTGTGTCTTTGGCTAAAAATGGATTGTAAGAGAATAAGATTTCCATGTGAAAAGTGCAGAGGGTGAGGAGGCCAACAAACCAAGACGGACAGGTTAATAGGTGCAGGTAGGAGTAACTCTAGAGATAAGCCCATAAGAAATAAGCAGGAATCATGGGAAAGATGCACCATTAGTAGCTGAGAGCAAATCAGAAGCTGTTTGTAATTGCTCTGGGTGTCCCCAGAAGCCAGCGCAATGCTGGGATGGACACAGGAGCATTACGTCGTGGAGCAGCTGCTGACTCTGGTCCACCTTGAGTCCCCTTCCTCTTCCAGCTGATGATGTCCTTTTGTTTTGATCCTGTCCTGGGAAGCAAAAGGCTGGCGTTCCTGGTTTGGCCCAGGAAATAGGACAAATCAGCACTGGGGTCACACCCCATTCTGCTAAAGAGAGTCAGCATCTGCCCTTCACTGGTGTGTGAGGTGCTGAAAGCCGCCTGGTTTCATTCCAGACGTGGCTGCAGTCCCTGCCGTGGGCAATCAGCAGAGTTCCTACCTGATGACAGATCTCTGCTTGAGACTAAATTTCTAGAGACATTAACTTTACTGTTACATAACAGACGAGGAGGCTGCTGATAAACCATTCCTTTCCCAGTAACATCCAGGCAGATTTGTCTGTGAGTTGACTCGCTGGTAAGTTAACTCTTTGCTGGAAGCAGATGGCAGAGGACAAATTTGCTTAGTTTACTTCAACAAGGAGAAAGATAAATTGATTTTCCTAATGATATATTTGACATATAGAGGCCCAATGTTATTTTTATGAGCCAGGTCTCTTGTTTATAGGGCTTTACCATTTTGCTTTCCTGCCAATGGACATAAAAAAAAGAGTGACCCTGTGACCTATAAAGGATCAGAAACCAAGCAGCCAGGAGCAGGCGTTCGATCAGTGCTTTTCCAAGAACAGCCTGACTCCAAATGCCGACTCCTGATTTCTGGGAAGCATGACTCCCAGTTTGGGCTGCAGAAAAGGTAGACGGTGCTGGATTATATATAGCAGTGAGTGGGCTGGAGGGAGGAACGCTTGGCTCACAGGAAGGGGGAGGCTGTTCTCAAGAAATCAAGTGACTTGCTTATGTTACGGCATAAACAGTAATGAAACCAGGCTATCCTGCTGGCTCTAACCTTTAGGCGATGCCGCTTCTCCGCCTCACACAGTCAGGCTCGCTCAGCATTGGCAGCGTTTTCCTCCCCGTGGGATTTGTTTGGGTCCGAAAGCAACAGGTGCTAAAGAGGTGGTGGTGAGAGCCTGACAGAGGTGAAGGAAAGACCTCCTCAATGCCCTGCTGGGCTAGGTCTGCTCTACTCTGATTCCTCACTCTCTGCCCTGTCTTCCCAAAGCTCTGACCTTTGGGGAGCAAACTAACGTGCCACATGCATGGGGTCCCGTGCCAGGTAGGGTCCCATGTGTCCTGGAGGGCTGAGCCCAAGCTGGAGCACCATCAACCACACTAAAAGATAGGAGGCTAGGGAACTAGGTGCCACCAAAATTATCCATGTGCTTAAGGATCATCAGCTTAATGAGGAAAGAAAGATATTCTTGGTTATAACACTGTCCTTCCTTATTATCATCGCAGGACTTCAGCTGGTGGTGAAAGCTTTGTAAGGAAAAGTGTGATTTCCTCAGTCCATTTGTGGATACTGAGAACATGGAGGGATCTAGCAGAGCCATCTGCTCATAGAATCAATCATTAAATGGTTTGGGTCGGAAGCAACCTTAAAGATCATCTAGTTCCAACCCCCCCTAGATGATCTTGGAACTCAGTCCCGTGAACTGCAACTCCTAGTTGAGAAAAGGTGAAGTCCCATCTTTTAGCTGTGAGGTTACCCTCGCTGTCTCTGCTGTTTCTCTCCCCACCAGCAGTTTCCCCATCCCATTGGGTCTAAGATGTCCAAGAGTATCTTTAGGGTGAAGCTACATGATCACATGGCTGTGAGGACCAGCAGATTCCCAAGTTCTCAGCTGTCTGCCTCACCACCTGTCTCAGACCTGTGCTTATTGTGTCCCTCGGCCCCTGGACCCAGCACCCCACGAGCTGCCTCAGGAGGATCTCAGGGAATGTCACCATCCTATGGCCTGGACTCGCAGCACCCGCTGTCACCATCATCTTCCCCTCAACCGAGAGCCCTTTCTGGCACTCTTTGGCTTGTGAAGTTGACAGGCAGAGAGCACAAGGTGAGCAGGTTTTTGAAGAAAAATGTTAAAGATGCCACTGTTTAGGGTCTCCGTGGACAGAAAGAATCGTTCTGCCACCCAGCAGCTGAAAGCTGCCTGTGGCCTTTGGAACGGGAATTCCCTTCTCGAGCATTTGCCTTTCTCCTCTTGCAATAGCAGCACCGTGTGTTTGCCATGACTGAGGCTATCTCTTGGGAGTTAGTCCTTTAAATAAGTATGTCCACATCTCTGCTGGATGGTTCCAGTTAATGCCGGTCCTTTTTACCCTATTCAGTATCAGACTGGAAGCCACTAATTCTTACAGCTCTGAATAACACCCTCTGTCTGCATCTCACGCGTCTATCAACCCTTTATTCTAACCACAGGGTGATGAAACGTCTCCTTTCTGTCAGCCTGGAGAGAAGAACTTTGGAAGAGGCAATAATCATTAATATGCATAACTCCCAAGCCACTGGTGCCACTGGGGGCTGATCTCCAGCACTCTGAACTCTGCCTTGTCCGACCTCTCCCAAACACTCAGAGAAGTTATACAGATTTTTAAAAATCAGGCTCTCTTCCCTATGAGCAGGGAAGAGTTGTTGCAAAACAGACCAAAAGGTTTGCTTGAAACATTAAAGATTAAGGAAGTGGGCGGCTCACAGCAGTTTTCAGTCCCTCGGGGACAGTTTATTAATTCGAACCAAACAGATGCACTGGAAAATGCAGCAGCTGATCTGCTGTTCTCAGTGCCACGCTGATAGAAACACCTTTCCAAAAACTATAACTCACAACTACAATCTTCAGCTTTTTCTGTGACCAGATGACGTGTTAAACAGCAGAAGTGTCAAAACGCCCCCTCTGACCTCACACGACCACAGGAATACTGATGCCACTGGGGAGGGATGCCCCGGGACTTATCAGTAACTCCCATGAGCAGCTCTTCTCGTTCACGGGCGGCGCCTTGAAAACGAACATGTCGCACATCGACCGCTTCTTAATCAACCCCACCCCATCCTTTTATAGGTGGATTATTATCTTCAGCCAGCCAGGAGAAACTGGGCCACGGAGATCAAGTTTCTCAGGCAAAGTTGCCAAGGAATTAATAAGCGTGGAACTGCCACTCCGAGCTGTGCTCCTGGAGCTGGGTTTCACCCCATGGACCAGAAGCATTTTTGAAACGGCGGCGGTTGGTGCCGAGCGCTCACTCGCCGGACGGCAGGGGCCGGGTTTGACCACATCTCTTACCTCGGCTCCCCCTTGCCCTTTGGTGTCTGCCCCTCCTCAGTCACTTGGGGAGTTATATATTAAATTATACATACATGTGTAGAAGTATCTCTGCTTTTTCACAGAATCATTTTTATTCCCTTTTTTTCCCCTTTTTTTTGGGAAGTGGGTCTGTTCTCACTGAGCTTTAATTTGTAAAACTGCTTGGAACTTGTTAAGTCAATAATTATTCTTGGGAATGTAGGTCAAACTCTTTTCTATTTTTTCCTCTCCCTCTTGGGACTTGGAAGAGGGTTTCAATCCTCCAGCACTCCAAGGATAGGCGCGCCGAGCTTTCCATTAGTGAAAGACAACTTTCAGTAACAAAGCAGCAACACTGGAGGGACTCGAGATAAATATACTCCTCTATGCTTAAATAGTTTTTTCTTTAGAGCCACTTCCCTCAAAGAAATAAAACTGTCTCCTCAGTACACTGCAGGTTTCAAACTGGTCCAAGATTTTCACCATATTTACTGCAAAATGGGGTTTTATGATAAGGGAGTTTAAGCACCTTCTCTTCCACCGAGAGCTGCCCATTACCCACCCTTCACAGGCAATAAATCCCCAGCACTTCCCAGAGCAGGTAATTTACAGGATCTTGACATTGTCAGCAGCCCCTCTATGATCAACGGACAGATGGACATCTCCAGAGGAACGCTTCATTTTGCAGATCCAATGGTTCTCATCCAAGCAGTTGCCCCATTGGGGTAAAGCTGATGAGCGCACAGCTTGGCTGCGGCTGCAGGCTGCCCTCTGCTCCCTAGCCTGGGGACTGGCTGTTCACCTGTGAGTGTCCAGGAAGAATTCCCCCAGCTCTGGTAACTTGCTGGAGTGCATTTGGATCCCACCGATCTTACCCTGAGTTAGGCTGAACACAGTCAGCCGTATTTTACCATCGCAGGTGGGCTATCAGAGAGGCTGTAGCTTTCTGCCTTCTGCAGGCCACCAGAAATAGATCTCGCCTTATCTTTTTAAAAGCATTTGCCTTATTAGAGAACAAAAAAGCAACGACAATTTCTGCAGTTTCCTTCATCACTAACTCCGAGAAACACTTTGGCTCAGCAGGAACTATCGGCTCGATTAGAAAACTGTATTTATCCACCCACCGCAGCAGACTGAGAGCCCTCTGGCATGAATCACAATTGTTCTGCTCCCTTCTGGGCTTTGGGGGTTTTTCTTTTTCTTTTCTTTTTTTTTTTTTTCCCTCCTTAATGCAGTGGAAGGCTCCAAAACTGGAAACTGCTGGCGAAACATTACTTTATCCACCATCATTTGATTACTGTGAACTGCTTTTGTAAGATGTAATTCCAGGTTGTGGACCACTGCTATTTAGACTCCACAGGCCTATTCCTTCTTTATATCCAAGCCCTTTACCTCACCCCAGCAGCGTGAAAGTTGCCTCCAAGTGTGTGTAAATTCTATTTATATCCCCCAAAAGCCTCTTAATAGTCATCTTCTGCTTTAAAGAGGCCATGTAGGAATGTTGCAGCTGCTCTTTTTGTCTGCCTGCTTCGACTTACTGATTCTGAAGGGCCTTAGCGACCTAGGAAAATAAGACATGGGACCAAGTATGAATTCCACAGAGGGTACAAGTCTGTCACAGTGCTGGCCAAGCAGCCCTGGCTTCAGCAGTAGCATTGCCTGTGGAGATTGTGTGTTTGATCATCAGGGTGAAGCAAGGTGGCAGCCACCACAGAGGTGTCACCAAATTGGTGGCCAGGAATTGTCAACATCTGTAGCACAAGCAAGATTGTCACAGTTCCTTATTTTCCCTCCTTCTTACAATTGTTGGGGCAAGGCTGAAAGGCCAACTTCATCACTTGCTCTTGTCCCACATCCTGCAGCTCTCCTTGGTCCAGACCTGCCGTGGGACCAGAGCAGATGGTGGCTGCTAAAACCCAGTTGCTTTGCAGCTTTAAATGCAACAGATGTTGGGGAGTAGGGCAAGGTAGGGGAGGCAGGCAGACTGTGTGGTGGGGGACTGCTCAGTGATATGAGGGTAGAGAGGTTCTACAGAGGGACCTGACTAGGCTGGGTTGATGGGCCAAGGCCAAGGGGATAAAGTTCAAGAAGGCCAAGGGCCAGGTCCTGTCCCTGGGTCACATCAAACTCCTGCAATGCTCCAGGCCAGGGCAGAGTGGCTGGAAAGTGCCCAATGGGAAAGGACCTGGGGAGGTTGGTCAACAGCCAGATAGAGATGAGCCAGTGTGTGCCCAGGTGGCCAAGAAAGCCACCAGCATCCTGGCTTGGATCAGCACTGGGGTGGCCAGTGCCACCAGGGCAGGGATCATCCCCCTAGGCTGGGCACTGGGGAGGCCGCCCCTGGAATCCTGGGGTCAGTTCTGGGCCCCTCACTCCCAGCAGGACAGGGAGGGGCTGGA
>JANIJG010011278.1:0-11316 GCA_024611175.1 Megaceryle torquata
GGCTGGAACCCCTCTGCTGGGAGGCCAGGCTGGGAGAGCTGGGGGGGTTCAGCCTGCAGAGGAGAAGGCTCCAGGGACACCTTCCTGTGGCCTTTCGGGACTTTAATGGGGCCTACAAGAAAGTTTAAGATAGACTTTCTGTCAGTGCCTGGAGTGGCAGGACAAGGTGCACCAGTTCTGAACAAAAAGTGGGTAGATTTAGATTGGTTATAAAGAAGGAATTTCTTAAGAATGAAGATGTGAAACACAAGAATAGGTTGCCCAGAAAAGTGATAGAAGCCTCAGCCCTGGAAGTTAAATATCATGTTGGATGGGGCTCTGAACAACCTGATCTAATTAAAAATGTCCCTGCTCAGAGAAGGGGAGTTAGACTAGGTGACCTGTAAAGGTCCCTTCCCACCAAACCATTCTTTGATTCTATGGTTCTGTGACACTATTCTAAATTTATTTGATTAAATAATCTGATCCAAATCTTTTGTAGCACTGGAATTCCCTGTAAACATTCTAGGTGAGTTTGGCCGAGGCTCTGAGCAACCTGCTCTAATTGCAGATGTCCCTCTTCAGTGCAGGGGGGTTCTCCTAGGAGACTTTGAAAGGTCCCTTCCCACCCAAACCATTCTGATTCTGTGAATTTGAGGCATGTTCTGGGCAGCACCTCTCAGTTGCTGGCTGTGTGTGACTGACATCCCTCACTGGTGCCTCTCTGCCATTCTCCAGGGCTCTGCACCATCATCCACTACCTTGTCCACGGGCAGCTGGGCTGGTTTGGGCTGACAGTCGCTTGCGTGGTGCCCGGCTATGTGGCTCAGCTCCTCAGCATCCTCTGGTTCAGGGCAGATGGCTGCCCACCTCGCTGCTCGCTCCTGATGCTCCACCTCCTGCAGCTGGGCCTCTGGAAGCGGTGAGAGATGCTCCCCATGGTCCATCCAGCCTTCCCCACCCAGGTGCTGTCCCAAACCTACCAAACCCAGGGTCATCCCTTCATGGTGACTCTTGCAGGTACTGGGATGTTTTTCGGATGGTGGCAAAGATGGGTGGCGGTGCCCATGCCAGGGAGGTGCTGACACAGTACGGGGACGTGTGTGTGCTGCGGCTCCTGGAAGCCCTGCTGCAGACCCTGCCTCACCTTCTGCTGCAGGCCTACGTCATCATGGCAGTTGACCCAACAGGCTTCGTCCCTGGTGAGCGGGGAGTTCCCAGGAGGACGCTGCCAGTTGCAGAGGGGTGATGTGTTTGGGTGGGTGACATGTGTGCCCACCTGGCACGGTGCAGAACAGGCTCTGGATGGATGAGCACACTGCAAAGGAGTAGAAGCCCCACTACAAAGCAGCAGGGACAAATGTGGCTTGAAGGTGGGATGTGGTTTGACATCAGCTGCCCAGGGCAGTGGTGGAGTCCCCATCCCTGGAAGGGTTTCAAAGCTGTGGAGCTGTGGTGCTGAGGGACATGTTTTTAGTGGTGACTTGGCAGTGCTGAGGTAACGGCTGGACTTGGTGATCTTAAAGGTCTTTTCCAACCAAAATGATTCTATGATTCTCTAAGATGCAGATCTTACAGAATGTGGCTGAACCCAAAGAAGTCTCTGAGCTACCCATGGCTTCTCCTGGCGGGTACAGTTGGTCCTCCATGGCAAGACAGTGCCTTGGCTGGGTTTGAACCCAATGCACTTTCCTATTGATGGTCCACCTCTAATCACAGTGCAGTGCCGAGTGTTTAGGGTTTGGGGCTGCTTTGTAGAAGAGGTGAACTTTCAGGTGTGCAAAGGGAGAAGATGGGGTGTGGAGTCACCACATTCACAAGGTCACACTCAAGTCAGTGTCAGTCTCTGGTCTGATTGATGTGACCAGAGGTGGACTGGCCACTGATGGACTTCTGAGGAGGGAGATGCTGAGCAAAGTAGACCACATTCAGCAGGGGTTGGTTGAAGTACTCCAGTTGGCAGGACAGTGGTGTGTCTGGCTTGTATTGGGATGCTGTTACCAAACAGCTCCTTAGCACTGACACATGGTCCTACAATGCAGTCAGGCATACTTCAGAGCACCTGACTCTCCCTGTCCCCATCCAGGTGTCAGCGCTGGGCTGTCCCTGCTTTCCCTCGCGTGGGCTTTGGTCTCCTACAGCCGCTTCACCTGCCTGCTGAAACCTGGACACCTCTGCCCACCAGCTGCGTCCATCCTCTGCCTGCTGCTCTGGAGGACAGGGATGCTGGGGACCAGGGTCCTGGCCCTGGTGCTCTTTGCCAGGCTGTATTCCTTCTGGGTTTTAACTGTGGCAGGTAAGACCTGTGATCATCTTCTCCATGCCCCATCCTGCTGTCAGCCCCAGGGATGCTCTTGCTACCAGAGTGCTTTGCAGCCTCCCTCTGGGACAGCTTTGCCCTCTTAGTCCCTTCCCCTTGCAGGTGTCCACTGGTTGCTCATGTCCTTCTGGCTGGTGGCCCAGCAGACGGATATCGTGGCCCAGCCCTGCCGCTGGAGGCTGTTCAATTGCCTGGTGGGAGCCGTGTACATCTTCTGCTACATTAATGTCCGACCTGGTCCCTCCAAGCACAGGGTGGCCGTCTTTTATGCAGTAAGTAACAAGGATTTTCAGTATTCCACATGGATGCAGCTGCTGAGGAGAAGCAAGAGCTTCAGACTCTCCTTTCGCATCTCTCACATGACTGCTGGATAAAAATCCAGCATTTACTGCATCATCCAGGCAAAGCCAGGTGGTCACCAAGGTGGATGCACCTTCTGCACTGCTATTGTTTTCTTAGTAGCAGCCATACAATGTCCCAGTGACACCAGAGTGGCTGTGCTGCTCTGCCAGAGTTATTTTTTTATGGTAAAAAAAAAAAAGTAGACACCTTGAAGAAAGCTCAGTTTAGCAACCCTTGAGTTCTAAGTGATCAGTTGGGTGCAAAATAAATCAGCAAAATGGAGAAACCGGGGTTTTCTCTCATCAGAAGTGCATCTAAAGCCATCAGACAGATAAAAGTGATGACTCTCTTCCTTCTACCCTACAGATAATGCTGATGGAAAACACCCTCCTGCTGCTGCTGGCCACCCAGTTCCTGCAGGCAGAGCTGAGGAACAGCCTGTGCATCACCGGAGCCATCATGTCAGGGTCTGTAATAGGTAAGATCTGCTGGTTTATGGAGCCTGGGTTGAATGTTTTGAGAGTAAGTGAGCATCCTTGGTTCGTTTTAGTTTTTAGTTGCATCAGACTATTTTATTTCTTCCATCTGAAGCATGTGAATGCATCTGATAATATGTAAATCCACACTGAGTTTCATTTCTTCATCATTTCTTGAAAGCCCATCCCTGAAGAGGGAGGCTTGCAGAAATAAAGTGTCACCAGATGGCTCAGATACCACTGGCAAATATGAGACCAAGTGTAGAGTCTTGCATCTGGGAAAGAACAACCCCATGTTCTACCACTGCCAGCACTGGTCACTGAGCACCAAGAGCACAGAAAGCCCACAAGGATGTGCTTCAAAATTGAATATATGGTATAACAGAATCACACAGACTCACTGAATCAATCACAGAATGGCAGAGGTTGGAAGGGACCTCAAAAGATCATCCAGTCCAACCCCCCTGCCAGAGCAGGCTCACCTAGATTAGGTCACACAGGAACACGTCCACGTGGGTTTAGATTCTCTCCAGAGAAGGAGACTCCACAACATCCCTGGGCAGCCTGGGACAGGCTCTGACACCCTCACTGTTAAAAAGTTTCTGGAGACATTCAAAACCCACCTGGACACGTTCCTGTGTGACCTAATCTAGGTGAGCCTGCTCTGGCAGGGGGGTTGGACTGGATGATCTTTTGAGGTCCCTTCCAACCCCTAACATTCCCAGCCCAGAGAGGTCATAGAAGCCCCATCCCTGGAACCCTTCCAGGTGAGGTTGGCCCGGGCTCTGAGTAACCTACCGTAGCTGAAGATGTGGGAGTTGGACTACATGACCTTTAAAGGTCCTTTCCCACCCAAATCATTCTATGATTCGTCACTCCCTTTCCCAAAAGCTGTTCAAATGGGATTCTTCCATCCCTACAAATGCTTGAAAGATGTGCTGCTCAGACAGCTGATGCCCAGTAGCATCTCTGCAAAGGACCTTTTGATCTGGAGGTGACCATGAGGTCTGGTCTCTCCTCCAGACCTCACCAAAACACATCTGGGACTTGTTCCCTCACACCTTCTCGCTCTTTTCAGGTGCCACAGCTCTGGTGGTTTATTACAGCCTGCTCCATCCCAAGTCCACGGAGATCTGTCAGGGCTTCTTGGAAACAGCCTGCAGTGCTGAGGCTGCCCATGATGATGAGGTTGCTGGAGATGAGTCCCAAGCAGGGCAGAGTTTGGGAATTTCAGAAGACAGAGAGTCCTTGGCAGGAGAAGGAACTATGGCACATTCCAAAAATGTCATCAGCTCTTCATTCTTGCAGCTCAGAGATTGTTTGGAGGACAACTGGAGAAACCATCACCACTGGCTGCTGGTAAAGCTGGCGTTGAAGACAGGAGATATATCCACAATCAATGCAGCTTTTGGAGATGGTGGTATGGGAGAGGTTTACCCTGGAGCACAGATGTTGGGGAAACCCACTGGTGTAGATCCCAGGGCAAACCCTCCCCTCCCCCCAAGGGAAATTGGTCCTCGGGGTGCTGAATCTGGTCTGACTGATGAGAAATCAGTAGCAGTGGGGAACAGAGGAGGTGGAACCCCCAGTGCTGGGACTACGAGAACAGCACAGGAGGATGAAGCAGGGCAGGAGCCTGGCTTTCATCCAGCTGTATCCTTTCTCAGCAGCCTCCCCCCAGATCTGGCTGAGGGCTCCTCTGTGTATTTCAGCACGAGCACAGGAGGCATCACCTGTCCTGGCGTGGGGACAGTCAGAGCCATGTGCATGACCTTGGTGCAAAGGGATGGCGAAGCCCAGCCTCCTCCAGGCTGCCTGGGAGGAGGAGAAGGAGGAGGAGGAGGGGAATTGCCCCTTGGGATGGTGAGCATCAGCCCCATCCTGGGTGCTTGTCCTCACAAGCATCTGCAGTGCAGCTTTTCCATCGGTGGCACAGGCAGCTGTGGGGTGGTGGATCCCTCCGAAGAAGGCTTGGAGCCCATGGGACTGGAGGGTGCCCTTGTGGGGTGGCATCGCCTTTGGGACACCTGCTCTTGTGGCACACAAGGGACTGTTGTGAGGAGCAAGTTGAGGCCACCATGCTTCACCTCCACCCCCAAGGCCAACTCTAGATGTCCACAGCAAGGACATGGGGAGCTGAGAGAAGGAACAAACCTGTCTGGTTTACTGGAGTGACCTTGAAATCTCTGCACTGTTTCCTTGGGTCAACACTGGGGTGACTGCCTCCTCAGCAGGATATGGCAGGAGGTGGTGGGATGTTAATGCTGGCCATGAAGACTGTCCCGTGGTACCCCTGCTGCCAGGCAGATGTGGTCCTCCAGCGCTGGGACATCACCTTCCCTCCTGGTGCATCTTTTGCTTCCGGTTTTGGAGAGCTGCAAAGGTCTTAAAAAGCCTTAAAAATTCAGGTTTAGGTATTTATTGAGTTTATTTATGTAACAGTCCTGCTAGGCAGCTGGAGCATGCTGCCTTTGATGGATTTCTGACAATTTCTTGAAGTGTGTCATTTATCAAGTGCCTACACAAGCTGATGGTCTGTCCCACCACAAGATCTGGCTGCTATCTCCAGGGGCTGTGAGGCTGACCAAAGCAGGAGTCTCCTCAGGATAAACAAGTGCCTAAACCAGAAAAATAATGAGTTTTACTCTCAGATCTCCCTCCTTCTGGGCAGAATAAACCCTAAAGTAAGGCTCAGCAGTGCTTGATTTATTTTCCCCCAGAGGTTCATCTTCAGAGCTTTACCATCTCCATTTGCTGGGGCCACTTAGGAGCCCAGACCCTCTTCATACTGCTGACCACAACCTCAGGACCTTGAATTGCAGACAAAAGCCATATCCTCCTTGCTTTCCCACTGCCCCACTTCTTCAGGTGCTTTTTTTTTTGCCCAGCCTCTTCTTTGCCCCCTTCGACCCAGCTGAAGATGATCCAGATCTGTCTGGATGCTGTTCCATGGATAACATTGTCCACTGGGACACCAAGGTCCCTCTCCATGGGACTCCCTCCTAAATTTAACCTCAAGACAGATCTGCATTCTCCTGCCACTGTGAATTCCCTGTTGCAGGCAGAGTTTATTTTTGTCAGGAACAAAAAGCCTCAATACCATGGTCTCAGAAATTCCTCATGCTTCCAGCCAGGCTGGTTGGACAGAGGTTTGTGTCCAGGACGTGGCCTGGCATGTTGATGGAGGTCTGGTCAGCTGGGTTCACCAGTGACACCATGGTGCTAGTTGATGCACATCTGGCCATGTCCTCCGGCTGTTGTCCTGCTGTGGTCAGGACTCTGGTGTTGCCATGGGGCAAGAAAGACAACAGGATGGACAGGCATGCAATGAATTATTTTAAAAATAAAAGCTTCCATGTAGCATTGGCTGCTTAGGATTGACCCAGTCAGATGATTCTTCAAGCTGATCTTGGCAGTGAAAACCCAGTTGGTACTGGTTTCAGAGGGAAGCTGCCTTCCAACGCAGTGAAAGCTCCGTTCAAACCAACACCGTTGTGCTGTGGCTGTGCTCTGCAGGGAGGAAGCAGCTGCAGCAGCTTTTCCAGAGTCCTCCTCGCTGTGTGCATCCCACGGAAGGTAACGGAGCTGCTGCAGCATCACGGAGATTTTTATCTAGTTTGTTTTTCTGCCTTTGATAATAGATAATGATGCTTTGTAAAACAAACCAGCCTTCGCAGAGTCTGTGTTTCATGTTGGGGCCAGGTCCTCTGCATGGTGCTGTTGGACCTTGTTCTCCTGCTGCTTTGCAAGCCAACTGCTGTGCAGCTTCCTGGCTGGATGTGACCTCGCCTCCTCCCCTCTCCTTTGCAACTCTGTTTTCCTGTTTTCTTAGATTTTTCTACCCACTCTGGCCCTACCCACCCCCAGTCAAGATGTTTGTTTCATTGAGTAAGGTTTTACCCTTTCTTCATCTGGAAGATGTGCAAAAATAGGCCACAGATACAAGCAGGCACGGAACTCCACATCTCCTTTCTCTCCACACTTTTCTCCTAGAGCCCCAGGATGAGTTGCCAGTGGGGATTTTGAAGAAGGATCTGCATCCAGCATCTTTCTAGGTGAGGTCACCTCAGTCTGCAGGATCTGGACACTCCGATGTGGCACACAGACAGCAGTGGATGGGATGGGCTTGTTGTTGCAGGCAACTAACAGCTCAGGAGGAGCTGTTGGCATCCCTTTGGAATGAGGATGCAGACCTTTAGTGGCCAAACCTCTGGATACTTGGAGGAAGGACTGGTTATGTCTTCCCTGTCCCATTCCTGCTTGCCAGAGCAGGAACCTGGGTTCACTAGTGGTTGGCTGGTGGCAGCTGCCCCTGTGCCCAGCTCCTGACCCAGAGCAGAGTGAGTGAAACTCAGCTAGGCAGTGGTGTCTGCTCACCCTATCCCCAAACCAGGACAAAACAAGGACTAGAAGAAAGTCCTTCCCCCCCCAAGCAGGATCATTCTCTTCCTAAGGCAGAGCCTTCCCTTTAGGTTGGAAGGGTCCCACAAAAGAGGCTGTGTCCTGTATAACTTGTACCAAGAGTTCTACAGGCTGTGGATAAAGGGCTGGAGAGAGCCCTGCGGAGAAGGACTTGGGGGTGATGGGGGGGGAGAAGCTGGAGCTGAGCTGGCCCTGCGCACAGCAGCCACTGTCACCCTGGGCTGCACCCCCAGCAGCATGGGCAGCAGGGGAGGGGGGGATCCTGCCCCTCTGCTCCCAGGGCTGTGATCTGGGGAGACCCCCCTGCAGTGCTGTATGTACCATGTATCAATACAATATTCATTTTGAAGGAAAGACCAATGCTGAGCTTTATTAGATCTCTATTTGTGGATAATTGCTTGGGAGCCAGTCACACTGCTCTCACCTGGGCTAGTGACAGGGTACATTTCTGCATGGAAATGTGCTTCTCTTGTGAAAAAAAAGTGTCAGCTGAAGACTCTCAGCATCCTGCATTTTCAAGCTTTTAAACATGAGGTTTATTTAAAACAAAACCAAACAAAAGCTGGCATTGTGGTGTTACTGCTCTCTGAGGCAGCATTGATTAGCAAGACATGAAGCAGTAGGGGAAGCTCTCCTAGGGTGGGATACTGCTTAGAAATTTGAGGTGTCTGCAAGGAATAAGCCTATGCATGCACCAGGCAGCAGAGCTGCCATTATTACTATAGCTACAATGCTATAGAAGTTATAGAAGTTATAGAAGTGATCTAAAATTAAATGAAGTTAGGGAAAAAAGTTAACATTATAGCTATATGCTTATCCTGAATGTGAGCAACTCACCGCAGTCCCTAAAACTCTCTGTCTGAAACCAAAACCCATCCCTGCTCTCTAGAGGTGTTAATAATCATCATGCGTTGCCTCTGTGCTTTATCAGTGCTGAAGATGGAGTAAAGAGGCAAATCCTGCCCCACCAGGAGGGCCTCGCTGTCCATTCCTCCACCAGCACGTCTTCCCACAAGAGGGAGCCATGAACTAGCTCATGGGCTCCACAAGATGCAAAGTCAGGCTGGAGATGCGTTTTGCTCTGTGAAGGACCCTCCATCCCTAGATCAGACTACAAATTCATCTTGTTTCCTTCCTGGAAATACAGTTCTTTCTCCACGGCCCATATATTTTTGACTATGCAGTCCCACTGGTCTCTGTTGGACTTCACCTCATCAGATCACTGTTTCCTAGAAGTGAGAAACACCCCTTTGCAGTTCTGTGTCCAGCTCTGGCGTCCTCAACACAAGGACATGAACCTGTTGGAGTGGTTTCAAAGGAGGCTACAGCAATGATGGGAGAGCTGGATCCCCTCTGCCGGGAGGCCAGGCTGGGAGAGTTAGGGCTGTTAAGCCCGGAGAAGAGAAGGCTCCAGGGAGAACTTATGACAGCCTTTCAGTCCTTCAAGGGGGCCTACAGGAAAGCTGAGGAAGGACTTTTTACCCGGGCCTGTTGCAATAGGAGAAGGAGTGACAGTTTTAAACTAAAAGAGGGGAAATTCAGACTAGAGAGAAGAAAGACATTGTTTACACTGAGGGTGAAGAGACCCTAGCCCAGGTTGTCCAGAGAGGTGGTCTATGCCCCATGACTGGCACCATTGCACATCAGGTTGGCCAGGGCTCTGAGCAACCTCCTCTAGTTGCAGATGTCCCTGCTCAGTGCAGGGACCTTGAAAGGTCCCTTCCAACCCAAACCATTCTATGGTTCCATGATTATGACAAAGTATGGTGTCAGATCCTGTCTGATAGCTGAGATATTCCCTGTGGCATCAGTGGGAACAAGAGCGAGCTGAAGTCTTCCTCTCAAGGTGTTTATTTCATCCATTTCCCTGGGGTGCCTGAAAATGGACATAAACAGCTCTCCTGCCACATGGCTGCCCAGGAAGCTCAACACCACCTGAAAATCTGCAGTGAAAAGCTATAAAAGAAGCCAGAAAAGCAGAGAACAATACACATTGGCTTATGCCAAGGTTTATATTGTTGATACCAAGGCCACTGGGTCAGAACAACATCAATAAATATCATGTATAGAAACAGGCTCAAGGAAGTGACACTGGTTTCTTCTGCTCTGAAGGAGAACCTGTGCTGTCAGCTACCATTTCAATGCGATGGTTCATAGCACAATTCAAACACCGTTCAGACAGAGCCTTATGAAAACTGTACCATGAATCCCACTTGTCCTCTGCTCTTTGTACACCTGCAAAACCGAGGGCGCTGCTCACGGCATCTGCAAACTCTGGTGATCTGCACGTCACGTATGACCCTGCTGTAGGTGATGCAACACTGGTTCCCAGGAGAAAGCAATAAGGGCTAATGGGCAACCCATCCACAAACACAGCAAACAATTCTATTTTGTTCTGTGAAAGGTGCTGTGAATAAAGAAAAATAAAAAAATCTTTCTTGTTTGTCAAACTACCCATGAAAAACCAGGAATGTGATAAAAGCCAGGAATGTGATAAAGCATTTTGTCAGGACTCCCTGAAGCAGAGAGTGGACAAATCCTTTTTTCTAGTTTATGAGAACTCCTTTAGCATTTGATCTTGTTTAAGAGAACAGCATGAACACTTGGGGGGTTGAACAGTGGCTTCAGGCAATAGTTCAGGAGACCACAGTGCTGACCTCTTCTAAGATGGCAAGATCTTACTTTTTTTAAGTAGAAAAATGGCCTTTTTTTTGGCATACAGTATGTTGCAATATGTCCTGGTAGCGCAAGCACAAACCAAGCTGGTTAATTTAGAAGGAAAATCAAGATACATCATGACAGATTTGCTTCAGAGAAGCCTGTTGGATAAGGCAACATCAAAAACCAGCAGGCAAGAGTTTTAGATCTGAATCAGCCGTGTTCCCGAGGGCCACCTCAGGCCATTAGCCATCCCTGAGTAGACCCAAGTTCCTTTCTTAGCTAAAAAGCAATAGTTCAATGCTTGTATGAAGTTTGCAGCCACTTGACCCCAAAGTTGTGAGAGGATCTGTAAAGTGTTTGCAGATGTTGGTTACATGTGTTGAATAATTCTAGAGAGAAAATAGCATGGGTTGTATTTCAGCTGGAGATGTTGGCTGTTCCTCAGCTGTTTTCTACATTCAAAAGACAGGTTGGGGTTTGGTTCTTTCTGCTACTTAAAATCCTGAATGAAACTAAGGCACCACCACTTCATGGAGAGGCTTCCTAAGACCCAGTTCTTATTTATTAATTTCTTATACCTGCACAGCAGAGAAAGTTTTTTCAGTATGAACATAATTTTCACATTCAGTTTAATAAATAATGATTGGTGTTTTGGTTTGTTTTAGTTTGTTCTGTTTGGTTTGGTTTTGTTTTCCAATGTCAATTTAACAGCAGTAACTTGGAGAAGTCCCAGTTCACTTGAGTCCAAACCAAATCCCTTTCTGTCTTCCATCTTCATGTGTCACTCAGAAGTTCAGCTATACATGCAACACATGCTGTAGCGTACTTGCAGGCACCCCCACCACAACCCCATTGATCTGATAACATTTTGTGCCTACCCTTTCTCGTCAGAGTACAAAACGTTTTCTATCTGCAGGCAGCAGGACTTCGGACATCTTGGACACTTTCCAGTGTGGTCTAAGAGGACACTACAGACATTACTGCCATGTAAATGAGTATCTGATTGTCAGCTGCTTCTTGGACGTGATTCTGTCCCTCTGCTCTGATCTGGGGAGACCCCCCTGCAGTGCTGGGGCCAGCTCTGGAGTCCTCAGCACAGCAGAGCCAGGGACCTGC
>JANIJG010011279.1:0-42921 GCA_024611175.1 Megaceryle torquata
CTTTTTTGCTCTGGTTCAAATTTTCTTAACAGCATGATTTCCTGTTTTATAGAATTGTCCCTCTTCTATGCTGAGTTCCTGGGAATGACGGCTGATCCTTCTGTGCCACCATCCCTATCTCTCAGAGGTGCTGTGAAGATGCTGCATTTGTGTGGGATCCCGAGCTACTGCCCACAAAACTCAGGGAGAAACCTGGTGGTGGAGGAACATATTACACATTTGAGGGGCAGCTGCATTACACACCAGAGCACATAAATAGCAATTCATGAGTCAACAAGGATGTTCTCCAAGCCCATAAAAGCCTGAAGTGCTCTCAGTATCATCCCCATACAGCTGAAGAGGCTCTTGACCTGGGCGAGACCTTTGGTGTGGAATGGAACTGAAAGGCAGAAATTTCAGCCTTCACCTTCAGTGACAGCTCAGTAAGAAAAACACCACTGGGAGAGAAAGAAAGAAGCAAGGGAGAAAGAGAAGGCAAAAGGGTAGATGTGGAAGCAACCTAGGACTTCTTTAATGGGACCACAAGTTAAGAATACTAACCACTTTGGCTTTGAAAGACTGACAGTTAACAACCACACTGGCTGATAGTCATTGCCCATAATCCATTTGACAAACATGCCCACCAATCCTGGTGCTGAATCCTTTCAGATACCAAGAAGTAATGGTTTCACTGAGCCTGAATTGGTCTCTCCTTTAAGCATCTTCCACACAGGAAAACACCACCCCATCTCTCCATGTTCCTGAATCACTTTTGCTAATGCTTTAGCATATGCGGGTCTTGTCTACTTTGAGCCATTTTTCCATGCAAAGGTCTTGGTCAGAAGACCTTGAGAAAAAAAAAAGCAGAGCCAGAGAAAATTTTCCATCAGCATCCTTATGTAATGGTTGCTTGAAAAGCTGGGTGACTGAGGTCCGTTCTCCACTCCCCACCCCAGGCAGGCAGGAGATTGATGGCAGTGGTTCAGTTTGCTGTTCTGTACTCCCACACACACCTCAGTAACTCTCCTTATTTTTATACTAAAATGCTGGCAAATACATAAATACCTCCTGTCACTAGGAAGCCATGTCCATTTGGTTCTGTCTGCAAGAGCTGCTCTCCCCTCCTCACACCCTGCAGCGTACTGCATTCATGGGTCCTGGGGGAGGAGCTGGGAGCCACAACTCATAAATTCCTATCATGTCAGGCAAATGCTTTCACATCATTCAAAAGGAAAATCTGCTTCACCAAAATAAATTACAGGATGTAAAGAGGGTCCATGGCTAAGACAACAGGGACACTTGTAAATCATTGTGCATTGGAAAGCAGGCTGGGGGATTTGGAAACTCTGGATCAGTTCCTAAGGGTGGCAACACAGTGAAATTCATGCACATGAGAAGAACAACACTCTTCTGCCTTTTCAACTGTCAGCAGCTAAAATCTTTACTAAAAATGCATCTGTGACCAGTGAGGAGAGCGGTTGTCTAAAATACAGGGTTCAGTGCAAGGTCTCTGGAGGAACATGGCTTTGGAGAGACACTTTGCATCTTGAATGAGACCTGGCATGAGTGACTGCTTCCCATGGTACCAAGTTTAGTATATGGACTAACAAGCGTAGGACTAACATTGTCATGAGAAGGAAAGAAGTCTTTAACAGGTTGTACAGTTAAAAGAAAAAGTTTTGCCCCTCACCATAGCTAGTACATCTCCAGGTTTCGTCCTTTTTTTCTCATCATCTTGACTACTGCTTCCTACACTCCTCCTCTTACCTCTTCCTCTCCAGCCTTTTTTTCAGATAGACGGGGTGATGGTAGCATTAAAAATATGGCTGTTTTCTCACAATGTGGAGAGACACCAGCCAGCCACATAGGTCTGACCTGACACAGTGACATAGTGTAAGGAAGGCTACAGAAAACACAGTCACTGGAAGGAAGAGAAAGGATAATAGGTGGTTGGCAGACCCCTGAGGGAACCAGGATGGCCATCTGGGCTTGGTAGTCGGTAGCAATGAGAACTGAGAGTTCTGTAAGCCTCAACCAGATGTAGTTATTTCATACAAGAGTAGATAAAAGCCTTATACGGTGGGCTGGGCATTTGTCTGTGAAGAGACATTGAATCCACTTCCATTCTTTCTTTCTCCTTCCTCTTCTATTGCAGCAGTTAAAAGAGGACCCTGGATAGAAAACTGTGTGTTACAAAGCAACCTCTGTGTATTGCCTAAAGCAATCAGCCAGCAGCTTCCCTTTGTGAGGAGGAAAGTGGACTTTTTCTTTTTCTCCTACATGTAATCATCCCTTTCAATGCTTTCTTTTTCATTTTGAGCTGTCTCCCTTCTTGCCCCCAGAAGCAATGTGTGCGTCACATTGTCACACCGAGTAATGAAGAGGGAAGAGTGAAAGTTCTGGGTTCCTACAGAGGATGAGGAGAGCAGAGTGGCAGAGCAGGCATGCCTCACTTCATGCTTCATACTGAAGGAGTTAAGGCCCATCCTCAGATAACCCTTTACTTTAGCAGGAAAAACACTATTGGGAATAACACAATAGTTCTAACTATTCTCAGTGGCTCTTCCTTCTCACAGGCCAACTCTGGCTTTGCTCCTTGCAAATCTGCTGCTTCTCTCACCATTTGTCCTGTGGGTGTATTCAGAGGCTGCAATCAGGATTTAAGGCCTTCATAGCCTTAGGCAGGTAGAACAAAGATTGCCTCTGCCCCAGAGATTTTAGAACTGGAAGGTGAGTTATAGCTGAAAGTTGTAAAATCAAGTTGTTCTACCAGTATTACCCCCTGGCAACCCATTCTTCACCATTCAGGCATTGGAGGATGATGCCTTGTATGACTGAAAAGTGAAGAGCAGTATCTTTTTCCTTACAAGAACCTCCTGTATATGTCAACCCTTCAGGAAATCTGGACCCTTCCTTGTCCCCCAGGAACTACAGTGCAGCTTCACCTCACTCCTTGGGATGCTCAGACCTCATTCAGCCCACATGCTGAGGCCACCAGCAATCCCAGGGGTCTTCTTGTGTCATGTGCAAGAATCATGAGATCTCAGAGACGGGCAGGCACTAGCTTTTGTTGCACGTGTGATCTCACACATGGGCACTAACAAAGTCAGTGTGAGCATGAGTTTTTTGACTGCACAAAAATAAACCCAGATGACATTAAATAAACTGTCTTGGCGTCAGGTTAAGCATGACTTATCTACACTCCCTGCAGTGAGCAGTGGGAGGACCAGAAATTAAACCCAGGAATCCCACTCCCTCAACATCTCTCTCATCTTGCTAGTAGTGCTTGCTGCCTTGTTTGTGGATGTCCTCCCTCAGCCCTACCATGGGGAAGTCAGGAAGAAATGTGGTTTTTATGTTCAGAGTTTCTTTGTCTTGAGCAGGGAATTAGACACAGGTACATCCCCCAAGCAGTGTTTCCAGCAGGTTGAGCTGTGGGATATTTCTTGGTTTGCTTTTGTGTTGGGACTTAGGGGTGGGAAACTGGGGAGGAGGAAAGGAAAATGGTGTTCTATTTTTCAATCAAGCTTGGGGAGTATGGTGGAAAAAGGAGTGTTTTCTCCTTCATTGAGAAGTTTGGTCATGGAGGCCTGACTGTCCTTGTTTCCTAAATGTATATGGTGCCCCAAGGGAGTGTCTGGTTTTGATTAGATAGTGTCTTGTGGAAAGCTCTTGATTCTGGGCTATGCAACTGTGAAAGGAGAGCGTGTGACTCCTTCCCTCCTCCGTGAACCATGAACGAATAGCACCTCTCCCAGGCAGGAGAGAAGGGCCTTCACGCCAGCTAGGAATGTGCATTTATTATAAAGCAATGAAGTAGCAAAGATACCAGGAGACAGAAAGGGTTTCTCAGTTTTGTTTTGCTATTTCAATTCCTCCACTCACCCCCCTTAAAACAGAGGAATATCACATATCTGTGGGAAGGTTCTCAGAGCAGCAGGTTCTCTAGGAAGTATTGTGCATTAGGGTTTAGTCCAGTACTTCAGGAGAACCATGGGGTCCCAGAGAGAGACCCCCACATTTCCTACTCCCATACAAGGCCCTTGCTCAGTTCCAGGAGGAGACCTACTGATCATGTACAGGTGCCCCTGTACTCGGCACCTGTGAGGCTGAACCTCAAGTATTGTGTTCAGTTCTGGGCCCCTCACCACAAGAAAGACACTGAGTTGCTGGAGCGAGTTCAGAGAAGGGCAACAAAGCCACTGAAGGGTCTGGAGACCAAGTCGTGTGAGGAGAGGCTGAGGGAATTGGGATTGATTAGTTTGGAGAAGAGAGTGCTGAGGGGAGACCTTATTGCTCTCTACAACTACCTGAAATGAGATTGCAGTGAGATGGAAGTGCCCTCTTCTCTCAGGTAAATAATGACAGGACTAGAGAAAATGGCCTGAAGTTGCACCAGGGAAAGCTAAGACTGGATATTATGAAGAATTTCTATACTGAAAGAGTAGTCAGGCACTGGATGGTGGTGTCACCATCCCTGGAGGTATTCAAAAACATGCAGATGAGACACTTCAGGGATGGTGAGATGTGTTTTGTTTTGCTTTTGGTATTGGGTGGATTTTTTTATTGATGAGACACTTCACTCAGGGATGGTGAGATGTGTTGGTTCAGTTTGTTCTTTGGTTTTGTTTGTTTGCTTGTTTGGGGGTTGTTGTTTTTTGTGTGTGTGTTTGTTTTATTTGTGTGATTTGCTTGTTTTGGTTTGGTTTTTTTGTTAGTTTGTTTTATTATGGGTCGACAGTTGGACACAGTGATCTTAGAAGTCTTTTCCAACAGTGACAGTTCAGTGATTCTGTGATTCTGAGGCTGGGCATCCTGCAAACAATGGTAAGAAAATGTCACCAGCAGGGATGCCATCTTCAGCCTCACTCCAGTCACTTGCAGAACTAAAAGAACCAAGCCCTGGGCTGGCAGATAATTTCCCTAAGAGTGGTCATTGGAAACTCTACTTGAGAGTCCTGCTTTTTCCATGCCTTGTGCCATCAACTAGAGGTTGTGTAATCAGGAAGGTAACAGGATCTCTTGCCTTTGTATATTGTGCAGCTGAGGTGATGAGTGAACACTTGTTTTACTGGGAATAGGGAGCAAACACAACTTAGAAACAAGCAAGAATTAGCATGTTCAGTTAGATGCCATTTTTAACAAGGTCATGCTATTAATTAAGAGAGTGTTTCAGTAGTGATTTAGCTACATGTGAATAAACAAGCCCACGTCTTCAGACCTAGAGGCACCTTTTCAACACTGTCTCTTTTTTATTCAAGGAGTTCAAGTTTGCAAGGAAGATGGGGGAATGAAGGACAAGAAAGGGCACTCTCTCCTACACATACATTCATTTGTTTTTTCTTCTGTAGGAAATGGAATATTTCCTCTGTGTGGCTTTGTATCTGTGTATGTTCCTATCTGATGCATTCACCTTGAGTTTTTGCACCGAGTAGCACTGACACTCATTAGCTGAGTGGGTGAGTTGAGGAGTTATCTCTCCAGGGATGCCCTGAGGGAGGACAGACTCTCTAAAGTGAAGTTCTCCTCTTTTTGAGGATTTTTGCAAGTGCTAGTTAAACACCTCAAGGCCTGGCTGACTCTCCTATATAGAGACTGTGGAGCAGATACTGCAGCTGAAGTGTTGCTAATTCATCAGCAAGGAAGAACCTTGTTTGTTGCTCTGGCGACTGTCATGATGACTACGCAAATACACTTCCCTTCTTCTCCACAAGTTCTGTGCCCTTTGATAGTCCCTAAGGACTTTCTTATTTAAGTTCAGCTGCTATTCATTTGCATGAGTCATCACACTGGATGACAAGGCGAGAGGAAAAGAATGTGAGAGCTCAACCTGTCAGGCAAAAAAGGAGGCCTCAGTCCTCTGAAAGATGTTCACCAACATTCTTAAGACACATAGCACAGATGAGATGCTGCCCAGTAATTTCTCTTGGCATGTCTCTCAGGCTGCTGTAAGATGCATGAGAGCTCAGTGGGTTTCCCACAGAAGTGCAGGCATCTGCTGCCAGATAGAAATCTTTTCATGGTGAACTCTGCAAACCAGGAGTACCAAGCACTACCCATAAGCTCTGTAAATCCTTCACACAGGAAATTCTGAATACTTAAAGTTCACGTAGGTTCAGAGAGTGAACGAGCAGCTTCATGGAAGAGGGGTCCACCCGGGTTATTAAGCAGGAATACATTGTGCCTCTGGCTCAATACATCCCCGACTCATGAAGAGTTGGAGGAAGGGAGATTATTTGGATATGCATCACTGTATCCCCACTCCTGTATTAATCTCTATGTTCTCCTTGAAGTCCAGGAGTGGTGAACAAGCCCAGCATCAAGGAGAAATTCCCAGCACTTGCAGAATAGAGCTCAAAACTGAAGTTGCCTTAAGCTTGGGCTGGTTAGTGCTGGGGATCTTCTGCTTCAGGAAATCCAAGTTTTAAGCTTTATGAATGGGCAGAATAGGTATTTGCAAATACTCAGAGCCTTTATGTGATAAATATTACCTCAAATTAGTTGGCCAGATTAAAGAAGACATAGACAGATAGCTGATATTACCTCTGAATGTAGCAGGCAGAGCTGGAATCATCAAAATAAATGTCCTCCCAAGATTCCAGCTTTATTTATTATTATAGTTATCAGTATTATTACAGTGTCTAAATGTATCCTGGGCTCCAGGGTACCAGAGAGAATGATAACCCTGCCAAAATGGCCATCCATACTACTGTCTGGAAGCAGATAGTTCCAGTGAGCAAAGACAACAAGCTGCAAGAGACCCCCTAATGCTACTGCTAAAATAAGCATTGCTGTCCCCAGGTGGACGAGTCACAGGTTGTACTTGCTAGTATTCAGGGCACAATTTAATGGGAACTGCAGTGTCCTCCACTTCAGGAAGATGTCCTGGTGCCCACTGATTTCTACCAGTGCAAGGCTGTGAAGCCTGGCATGCCTTGGTGCACACATGTCCCAGGCATAAAAACATCTAAAACCCAACTGCAAATTAAATATTTGCCTGCTTTTGCTTTCTACGGGGCCTCCTTTCCTGCCAGAGCATTAATGCAAAATAAAAGGGGAAGGGATAGTGTGGGGGGAGTCCCAAAACTCCCATCAGTCTTCTCTGCAATAAATAGCAAGGCAGGTGCAACAGAAAAAGCTGTTTTCCAGTTTAGTTATAATAATGTTGTGTCAATCACCAAAATGCTAAACTATACGTAATGATTTCTGTATAAAAGACATGGATCTTTTACAATGTGTACTTGTGTACATACTTGATAATATGCATTTCTATTGATCTATATACATAATTATGTTAGTATAAAACCCTTAAACATATGCCTGCAATCTTATTAAAACAAAGAGACTAACTTGAAAACTGAGCTAATTCAACTCGGAACCTGTGGAGAGGAAACGAACAGAGTCCCCCCCCCTGCCAGCCCCTTTAATTGTGCTTGAAAGATCAAAAATTCCCCCGCATACTAAAAACTAAGTGAAAAATATGGCAAAATGGGAAGAATTGTTTTACATCAGATTATTTGTTCACTCTTTTCCAGTATGCATTGGCTGATATTAAAGCAGATCTGATAGTGTCTGAAAAATTCTGCAAAGCTTTCTCCTTAATCCCTGAGCTTCTTCTGGATCATCTGTCTTCTAGAGTGCTCCTGCTTTATTAATAAGTCTGTCACAATTACAGGGCTGGCTGCTGACTTCCCCAGGGTCTTTCTGAGCGGATCCCTCCAAGCAAACCCTGGATGTTCCTCTCTTCTCTCCCCACAAGGTGCCATTACCTGGTGCTCCCTCTCTTACTCCTACAATGCCTTCTAATTTTGCCATACTTGCCCATTCAGAGAGTGTGGTTTAGCATAGGAATAAAGCCTGGGAATCAGGAGGAGGCTGAATGAATAAGAAGGTCTAAGTGCGTTTCTGTCAAGCCTAGATGCTGGCCATCCTCATCGGTTACTTGGATGTGCTGAGCTACCCTTGAGGTGCTGTATTCCAAAGGCTTGGGTTTCATCTGTCTTTCTTAGTCATATTTTTACCTCACCCTCAATCTGATGTTTTTTTAAGATAGCCACCACCTCTGGCCTTAGCTGCTGCTAGCTCCAGGCATCTGGCAAGCTGCATAGGGCTGAGCATAGGCATCAAAGTGAATGACTTTCATCATCTCTTGAACACCTGCAGATAAAGGTCTTTCGGGGTTCACAGTTTGCTGCCTGGGTGAAATTCCAAACAGTCCTTACTGAGATAATGTAGTGTGTGCATATAGCCAATATTATAGCCACTGACAAGTTACACACATCACAAATCCTCCCCCTGCCGTGGAATTTTGGGGAGTCAGAAGTTTCAGTGAACTTCAGGAGGGATTTCAACTGAATGCTGAGTTTCTCCAGCAGGTATTTCAAGGAAAATTGATGGGAGTTTTGCCTTTCCAGCCACTGGCCTTGCTTGGAGGTGCCGTGAGTTTATTACTAATTTAAATACTGTTCTCCCAGCTTGCAAGAAACTTAAATATTGAACAGCTCTCCCGTGCCTTCTAATGCTCCCCCTATGGTTTCAGGTCGTCACGGAATTACCTTCATAAGGGACTGTTAATTACACATTTTTCAGGTATTTACAACAGGTGTAAAATCATTTTAAGGCTCGATCCAAGATAGCCATAAACACAGTGGGCTTTGAATTAATGCTCTTCTGATGAAGGTGCAGCTACTGGCTGTGCCTTTTCTTTGTAATCAGAAGGAGCAATTAGGAAACCTTTGTGTTGCACTATATCTTCCTTCACTGCCACTTGCCTGCTTGTAGCCATTACCCGGAGAAAAGCAAGGGGGGAAACAGCTAAATAAGAACTTTCTTTAACTGTATTTTTTATCTTGATTCATCTTAGTATTGATAGATTTCACAAGTGCTTTTTATTAAAATAAGAAGGCTAATGAAAGATGTCTGAGTGGGTCAATTAACCCAAGCCTGAACAGGTCATTAGAAACAATGGAGAAATGCATAGGCAGTCACACCCGACGAGCATGGAAACTGGCCAAATGAGTCAGATCAGGAGATTGATCATTATAAAACAAATATAATTTGCTTGATTTGTTTTCATCTCTAATAGCAAAATTGCTTTGAAGACAAATAGTAGACCCCGTTCATGATCTTACATTTACAATAGTCATTGTCTTATAATCCTTAGACTGTGATTTCAGTGTGTGTGCAAATAACATGAGACAACTTCATTAACCTGGGCTGATATTTTGGGGAAAACACTGCTCATATTCAGCATGGTTAGAGAGGTATCAACTGCCTCTTGCACTTCTGAGCTATTCATTTTACTGAATGAGCTTCTCATTTGACTGAATGACAGATACTCATTTGACTGAATGAGACTGAATGTTCCTCTTCTGATTTAGACCGCCACAGTGACTGGTTTAGGCTGCAAGGTCTTTCCTTTGGGTCTTCACACTACCCTGAGACAGAGCATTACAGACTTCTTTTTCTAGACCTGGTTTTTATGATCTCTTAAACCACTGGAGGAAGCTTTTCTGCATCAGAGTTCAGTCTGTGGCTGCCAGCAAATCCCACAGCAATTAAGACCACTGCAAAGCTTGCTGAGTCCTTCTCAAGTGCCAGATGGGTCCTTTCTCCTACTCACCTCCTCCCCAATTACTGTGAAGGAGCTTGAATATTTAAAAAAGGACCCCTAATAAAACTGCTGGTTGTACAAGGGATTTTTCTCTTTGGAGAGAGGAACCTGTGGTAGATACTAGTCATCATGCAAGGTGCTGGTGGAAGAGGGTCAGAAGGACAACATGGTTTTGAAGACTTTCTGTTGGGTCATCTTGAAGACAGTCTTGCTCATCTACATCCATGTGAGCCTGAGGGCTCCCCAGATGGGTCCAGAACCCTCCTCCTCAACTTCTCCTGGCTTATTAGCATGCCATTGGGCACATTCAGATCTGCTGTCTGCATGATGCCAACAAGATGGCTCTGTGAACAGGATGCTGGCAGCAGGTAAAATGCACACAGCTTTCAGCCTTTGTAAAGGCTGCTCTTTCGGAGAGCAACAGACAGTCTGCGGGAACCCTTGGAGAACAGAACAGAATAGATATGACAAGGGAAAAATTTGGGGATGCAAGTCTGAAACAACAGTTTCTTTTTTTAATCTACCTTTCATTGCTTACCAAGGGAAAGCAAAGAGCCTATCAAGGACACACAGTGAGCCTCTCTCTTTCACTGTCAAATTTGTTGCCTCATTTGGGGGTTAGTAACAAATGATTTTTTTTTTTTTCTTCTAAATGAATTAAGCTATCTGGGGATGGATGATGGATTCAGGAGATACAGGGTAGGTTACAAGCATGCTCTGTTATTTCCCTGTGGGACACCTGTACTCATGAATCTGCAGACATTGACCCAGTTACTAAACCAGCACCTGGATATAAACTCCCTGTGACCATGTCTCCAACTTGCTGTATTCACTGTATTTTGTTCAGGGATGTTTGCATTTTAGTGCCTTTTTATGGTAAGTTGGCATATGTAAGTGAACTCCATTTTCCGAGCAATTCACTTCATCCTTTGAGATGTCCTTGTTTTTCTTTTAGTCATTTGAAGCAGATCCCCTCCTCCTCCTCCCTGCGTCTCCCAGGATGACCTGCTAATTTAAATGAGAAGAGATTGCAGCAACATTCTCTTTGTCACTGCAAACTCAGGAAGGCATTCCCCCTTCATCGAGGACAAAAATTCAGGACAAAAAGCCTTATTTACTTATCCTGTCCTCCCCTCTCACCACAGGCTTCTCCCTCCGTGCCATGGCATTTTCCCCAGTCTAGTTTTAAATGTCCTTTTTTTTTTCTTTCTCTGGAGCAACTCATCTCCAGTTTCACAGACATGTTATGTAGTGTTTTCAGATATCCAGGTTAAATTTTCCTTTGAGTTAGTGTCCATGGTCTTAAATTAAGCTTCTCATTAATTTGCTCTGTAAAATTATATTCATTGTTTGAATTTGATGAAGCTTTCTTGCATTAGATCCACTTGTGGAGATAAATGTGGAGCATAGGGTAACAGTCATTTATGGTGGGAGCAAAAGGATTTAGCCCAAGGTCTACAAAGGTATTTATGGTGCTATCTCTTACTTAGGTGGCTAATTTGCTATAGATTTTTACTCCTTAATTAGAAATTGAGAGCACTAATAGCTTTCTGCCTCTAATCTTAAATGTCCTTCCTTAGCTGCTAGGTACATTTTCAGAATTACAAACTTGTGGGGGGAAAGACAAGACACTGTCAGGAACCCTTCCGTTTATCAGTAAAACCCAGTTTCTGGGTAGATTGTAAAATGTGTATTCAAAGTATTTTCAAGAGGAGCTTGCAAGAAGCTGGGAGTTACCTTGAAAGTTAAGTTTGCAAGGGTCTGGTAGTACCCGCTCAGAATTGTTCAAGTCCTAAATTTCATGGGCTTTACCAGAAGGTAAGGTTCTCAGAGGCATCTTGTCTTGTTGAGGAAAACCTTATTGACCTACATGTGGTCCTGGTAGATTTGATGAAGACCCAGTAGCTACAGCCATGTGACTGACCAAAAATTGTGCTTTTCTGCAGCCTTGAATGAAAGAGAAGGAAAATGCACAAACTGTGGGCTCCCTTTCTCGTTTTCTGCATGAGAGATCCCCAGATTAGTAATCACATTAGGAAGGACAAAAATTCCTCCAGGAACTGAAACACTTTCAGTATAGGACACAAGGGCAAAAGGTCTTTACTGGAGAAGAAAATACCTCATGCACTTGTGTTGCAAGTTTTGTGTGATGTCTAGAAAAACGACAGTAAAATTGGCACCTTCTTGCTCAAGAGGTCCCCAGTGAACATTCAAGACATATCTTGTTTGCAAACACAAATGGATTTTTACTCCTGTTTTCCCTGAGGAGATCACAGAGCTATGGCAGAATGAGCTGCATTCTCTTCTGGCTCGTGCATCATCATCAAATCTGTCGGCTAATTTCCATTTGAAGAATCATTATTGCCAGTATGGAGGCAAGAGCCAGACTTAATTCTCTTCTGATCAGGGGTAGAGTTGGATGAGTTGGCATCTAGAAATATCATCTTTCTGAGTGGTGAGCAGAGACCCATGGAAGTAGAATAAATATTGGATCTGTTGGAGGTCATCACTAGAAAATTGCCTCCCTGACTACTGCTGAGCTTAATCTTGTGGAGAGGGACAGTACCATCATGTTTTGGGTTTTTCTTTGTATGTGTGCTGGTTTAGTTCCACCTTGGAATTTGAAAACATGGAAGCTCTTAAATGCTCATTTGTATGTGACACCCATTAGTCAATGTGTATCATTACTTTAGCTGTTCTGAAATAAACAGTAAAACAGAAACACTGCCTCCCCCCCAAAAAAAAACCAAAAAACCCAAACACAAACAAACAAACAAACAAAACCCCCCAAAACCAAAACCAACCAACCAAAACAAAACAAAAAAACCCCACAAACTTTTTCCTTCTTGTCTTTCCTCTGGATCTACCTAAGAATCCTTGGAAGAGGTTTTAGCCCCAGGGGCTGCCAGCCAGCCTTGCTACCTGAGAACACCACCACTGAGTTCCCAGGAAATGGGGAGGATAAGAGATCAGAAGTGATATGCAATATCTTTCAGTAAGAACAAACCCAGAACTTGCCTTCAGACCCAAAAGAGAGCAACACCCTCACCCCACCCTAAGTGGATGATGATGATGGGGGTTTTTAATTTTTTTTTTTTTTCAGTCTTGTCTTTCCTTCCTGTGCAATACTGGATTCCTCTTTATCTTCCTTGCTTCCTTCCTAATAAATTACCTTTTCCTCTACTAGCCTTACATCCCCCAAAGAGGAAAAGCATTGTGAAACAAGGTCAGCTAAGCAAAGGCTTTTGAAACCCTCTCTATTTCAAGGAGAACCACAGAAGTAAATTTTAAGGCTACAGTGGGGACTGGTATTTTTTACAACACACCCTGTTCTGTTCCAATTTTCTGTTTCTTATTCTTATATATGTAGCGAAAGCAGAGCTGACACCAAATGTTAATGCCTGAGGTGGGGAAGTGATCTCAGACTGGCCACTCATAAGGGTCTTTGATGCATCTTTAACTGGCTTCTAGCTCAGCTTTTCAAGGGCTTAAGGAGACTTGCATCTGGTAGACATTTTGCAACTTTAACATACTCCCTTACTGCTTTGCATGATGCATCATATTTCTGGATGTCTGATGGTCCACTGCCCACTGGCAGTGGCCTGGATAAGATCCAGACACTCCACTCTCTCACAGCTTCTGCAGTCAGGTGATGGACCTATTGTTCTGCTCTCTGCATGGGAGATGCATCACACAAACAACTTCTAGCTGGGTGGAGCGTCTGCTTTTCACTGGCCTGGTTCACTTTTGGCTCTGCTGTGAAGCTGAGGAACAGCTAGGTCATGTCTTAAACCACCCTTTTGGCTGCAGAGGACACCCAGGCACAGGCTGGGCTCTACTCTGAGACAAAATAATCAGAATAGCTCCATGCCCATATGAAAAGACTCCCCCCAAATGTTCCCTCTAAGATCAAGCACAGTTTATCTGTTCAGGATTGAAATCACTCTCTTTCAGGAGGGCTGAGCCTTCCCTCAGCACTGAAAGGGCAACCCCCTATCATCTAATAGGCCATTTTCATCACTGTGTGTGCATTTGACAGATCTGGTCAAATTATGAAGACCTTTCTTTGTGAGAAAGAGTATAACAATCGCAGATAATGGGAATCATGCACACTTAAATCCCTGCTTATGCTAAAGGATTGCCCCAGGAAGAGAAAATATCTGACCCACTTTCATTACAGCCATTTGAAAGATGATGCTGTGCCTCCTGCAGCCAGTAACTTTGCAATGCCAATAATGGACAGTTTGTGCACAGTACGTATAAGTAAACAAAGTGACATCTCATCTGCTGCGTGTGTGCTCCAACGAAAACTGTCTGACCGTGCTCTCGATGCTTTCAGCCAATTGTGCTGCTGCCTGCAAACATCATCAAGATGCTGAGCATCGAGCTGCACGTGCGGGAACAGCCCCTGATGCAGCCATTCTCCAGAATGGAGAAGCCGAGAGGTCGCATGGACCCACTTATATCCCGAACACCACCTCAGAACTATCAGGTCTGAATATTTTATTTAGCAACAACTTTAGTTTCACTCCGAAAGGAATACGGTGGAAAAGATCAAAGATTCCCAGGAATAGTCCTTTGCAAGCATTATTTAGTTGGGATGGAACTCTTGCACTCAGGTTAAGATGATTGCCACTGGTTGTGAATCTGGTCCTGGTATTTTGGTTATTTCTAGTAGTTGAAAGCAGGTAGGCAAGTCTGCATGGAGGTTATTTATCTGCAGGAAGAGAGGAAATACCACAGTGCTCTTGGAAAATGGGCCAATTCTGTGGTATTTTGTCTCTGAGTGGAGCAAGATGGCTCAGGGGAAGGTGTTAGTCAATTAAAGATATCTAATTAAAAGCATAAAATCCAACCCAGCATTTGCTCCTGCCTGCCCTTCCCCCAGAGAAAGGAGACACTGAAAAAGGCAAAGATGCTTTTCTTGATGCCACAGAGGGTAGATGCATAGGGGGCATTTAAGGGAGTATTTCCTCAGTCTCCATCATTACCAGAGTCCTTTGTGTTCATTTCTGAGTATGAAAATCCCAGGTTAAAAAGAAAACTCCTCCTCTGCAACCTGTTTGTAACTGGTAACATCCCCCAGATTCCCTCTGCTACTACCTCTTGTTACCAGATGGCAGCAGGCTGGCATTTGTCTAGTTAAAATGGATGCTGGAAGCAGCATCAAAAAGCACATTGTTTGGGACTGTCATTATTTGCATTTCTGGCTTGGCAGGTATCCAGTTGGGACTACTACCACACAGGCACCTTGCACTGAGGCACCCACTCTGAGGGATTAATCTTTGGAGATACAATGAAGAAGAGACTGATTTTTATTTTTTTTTCCCCAAGAACTCTTCTAGATCATGGCAAAAACTGCTCTACTTCCCTTTCCCAGACTGACCCGGTTCCCCAGTATCCTTGAAATTGGAGATTATCCACCAAAGGGAGCATATGGTGGTGTTGTGGAGGGGATGCTCCTTGAGAGCCTGGGTGGAGCTCATCAGGCTGCCTGAGTTGTCAGCATGTCAGGGTGCAGGTCAAGGTGTTAGGCCGCAGACGATCACCCTGAACAGGGGGTAGACACAAAGCTAAAGCTGATGCGGGGAAATAAATGATAACAGTATCCGAGAGGTAAGTGTTGGTAATTAGTCTGCAACACTTTGATCATTAATGCATGCAATCAAATTATCATCAGGAACGCTTTCCCACCAGTCCCCCCTCCTTTTCCCCCACTTCTCTCTCGTTTTAAGAGCTGGCATACGGCAAAAGCTGACAGCAACAGCCCCACCGTGCAGCCAGTAGGCTTTCAAAGGAAGCTGCTGCTCCCTAGTGTTTGAAGGATTCGGAGCTGGAGCCAAAAACACAGGCAAGAAAGAGCAAGTCCCCAAAGAAAGGCTGAGCAATAAACTAATGGGCTCAGGCGGTGCTCTATCCCAAGCACTAGTTCTTTGTTATCTGCTTGGCTATTGATTGCAATCCCCATGGATACAGCTCAGGTTTTCCCGCTTTGAGTTCTTAAGTGAAATTAAAAGCATGCGGTTCATTACTCAGTGCTCTCCTCTCTTCCTCTGATCTTCTGGCTATGATCCAGTCACTGTTGGCCAATTACACCCCTGGGAATAACCTGCCTTTTTCTTCCCTACAAATTTCTATGTACTCTGCATCTTCAAGAAGATGGAGGAAGAGACCACACCAGGCATTCTGCAAACTCTACATTTCAATAGTGTGGTAAATAAGAATTCATTAGTGTTCCTGCTCTTCAGCCATGGCTGGAGTTTAGTACCAACTTTTTGTGAAACCTGCATGGAAATCTATATCCATGTCCCTACACCATATGCACATGTTAACGTGAATGTGCCAGGGTGGAAGCTCTGCAGGGGCTCAGAATTTGGCAGGAATGGTTGGAAGATTTTGGTAACAGAGAACAGAGTTTTTGTTAGGTAAATGCCAGTTCTTAAAATATTTTTATTTATTATTTATTTTTTTTAATAGAAGTTCACGAGTTTTTGTATTGGGAATTTGTAAGAAACGGAAAGAAGAAGAGATGGTAAGGTTTATATAAGACTTTTAGAGGGAAATGTGTCTTCTGTCCAAGATTGGACTTTTTAGCTAAACCAGGAAGTGTGAATGCCTGATACCCTATAAACTGAGCAGGGGCTGCTACACTGAAACCTCTTCTTTGGAAGTTGTGGGGAAGAGCAAGAAGCAAAAGGTCAGCAGCACAATATACTTTCTCAAAGTTAGAGAAAATCTTCCTCTGGACCCTGCCACCTAAAACATCCCAGGTCATCCTGAATCTCTCCAGCATTGCTGGTGATACGATCTCCTTTGACAGCCATACCTTAAAGGAAGGGCAAATGAATGCATTAAGATCTCTCTGGATATTTTATCCAGCCATCTATCAGGCCCTTCTGAATAGTACTTTGTCTGTAGAGTTTAACATCAAAGACATGGAAAGTCAGTGGGTTGACTTACTCTTTAGTCCCAGAACTAGAGGTCAAATAATGCTCGATTACATAGTATAAATCCATATATACACTGTTGATAGGTGTAATAATAATAATAGGTAAGTGACAGGAAATGCTGGTGAAGGGTGTGCTGAAATTCAGGCCACTTATCTAGGCTTTCAGCGTGCCCTGAAGCAGGACCTACATTCAAGATTTTTGGCAAGCCTGAAATACTTCTTTTCATTACATAATTGGCCTGTAACTCTAATGATGATAGTGGAGCTGCTCCAGATTTATACTAATGTAACTGACAGCAGATTTTTGGCTCTGAGTCTGTAAGAAAAAGCTAGCCATAAATTCAGTATTCAGACTGTCCTTTGTAGTTTCTCTTTTTTTTTCTCAGAGAGGAAGCAAGTTCTTCTCTCTTCAGATTAATTCCTTTCTGTAATATTTTCTTACGATTACTGCGAGTTTGCTTCCATTCAGCTGACCTATTTAAGTTAGGTGAGCATAAGTAGAGAACACATTCATCCCATATATAACAATGGAGTTGTTCCACGTGCACTGTTCCCAGAATAGCTCCCCCTGAAAATTACTACTCGTCTTTTTTTTATGGACTTTCACTAGAGAGGCTAAAATTGACTCAGGTTTGAAGAACGTCTATTTAAGTATCTTTTAAATTGTAAATGCTTAAAAGGGGAGTTTTTTGAGCATGAGCCTGGGGATTTTTTATTTTAACATTGCATTTAATGGTGTCTTTGGCATTTAACGTGAGGAGGTGTGCATGGTATATCTGCGTGTGTATGTTTATATCTAGAAAGAGATAACTCATGTGGAATGAAAATCCATTTAGCAGAAAAATGAGATCTCTTGAGTGTTTGTATTTTCTGCTGGAACTAGAAAACACTAGTACTATAAAAAAATAAGACACAGAATGATCTAAACCAATAAGATACGATTTTATGCCAAGATGTGAGAATGGATCTATATCTTTATCAGGTTTCTCTCACTCAAGAGATGAAAATCGCACGGAAGCTTGTTAGAAATTCGGTCTATACAGCATATCTTTCAGAAATACATTGTAATGATGTCTGACAGTTTCAAAAGTGAATTGCACACTGAGGTGTAGTTTCTGCCCCCTCTCATGTATAAATGCCATAGCCCAGCCAGGCCCATCTACATATGTGCATGGACACGCACAGCAAAGCAAAGCACTGAGACACCCCAGCAGGTATTCTCCAAGCCCCTGTGAAAGTGTAAGATGCAGGATCAGGGTCACTCAAACTTTTCCCCAGTTCAGAGCAGATTGCTGGGAGCCTGCAATGACTCGGCCTTGCATTGAGCTGTTTTCCCATCTTTTAAACTCAGCCTTGGAAATGCAATGAACTGACTGTTGAACTGGTAGGATAATGAGTCCTGCACAGATCTGCTGTTGTCCGAGTGGCATGTGCTGCTCACTCCTCGCCCCACTGCCAAGTGCACATTAGCTAGTCATACTTCAGATGCAGGGATCCCCTGCATTCATTGGGGAGGAAAAAAAGCTAACCAGTGTACATTTTACTGGGTAACATTTATTCCTGTTATACTCAATACTAGGGAAACTGCAACCTCTGTCTCTTGATTTTCCTCCTCCTCTTTTTTTCCCTCTCACTTACTGTGTCTTGGGCGGATGTGTTTGCTATTACAAAGTCTATTGAAATATAAACATATACTTTTAAAATAGCATTTCACTCTGACAATACTCCTGGAGAGAGCTGAGAATATTATGGTGGAGATAATGTACTCCAGACAATAAGGGAAGACAGGACCAGGAAGCTTATCTGCTAGAACCCCTATTGCCTATTTAAACAATAATCCTCTTCAAAATGATGTTTTCCTGTGTATGCTTAAAATGCATGATATTCAGCATGTTTGTGTGGCTTTTAATAGCCTGGATAATTTTCCATACAATTAATTCCCTGAATATATTCTGGTTTGTTTCTGCAATTTGTAATGTGGGTTGTTCCCCTAGGGGTGCAGGCTAACCCCTCCTTGGTACGGCTACCTCCTCAACCAGGGGCACATCACCACGGAGGTGGGGATGTGCACTGCCCGCTTGAGATAGGTGGGTGGCTCTGCCAGGCCTTATGCAGCTACTGTTTCTTTCCTGAAGACAGATTTCAGGGTTTTATTTTTCTTCCCTGCTTTGATTTTTGTGGTAGTAGAATCACATGGATCTTGTCTCTGAAAGCAATGCTAAGCCCAGATCTGTAAAGAAAGGGCTAAGTAGCAAATGATGAACAGCTGGAGGGTACAGGGGGGGATGTCCTGCATTGCAGAGCTGTGCTGGGATGCTATGGAAGTGTAAAGAGACATAGTTGATGCTGTGAGCCAGGAGAGTGTTCCCCATAGGAGAAGGGTGAAGGAACCCAACACACCATCCCCCCCTAAAGACCTCCAGGGCAGGGGGACTGCTCAGGCTAGAAATAAGGGCAGCTATGGAAGAGATGCATTTCCACTGCTAAACTTTGGTGGTTCCAAGCAGCCTAAAAGGATCTTTAAAACAAGGACTATACTTAGTCACAGTGATAGGGATAGAGAAAGCAGATACTTTTGCATTTATTCCAAAGACATGGACACCCACAGTCATGGAAAAACATTTCTGCCCACTTCCATATGGACTGTTGGGTCACTGAGGAAGTGGGAGCTCAGGGTTACAGCACAGGAAAGGCCGTTGAGGCAGATCTCTGTCTCTGTGTAAATCAGCATTACCTTTTCCAAGGAGAACAATGCCAGCTCAGTTTACACCCGCTGAGGATCTAATTGGCATTTGGCTCCGGCTGCAAAATTAGGATTGCTTCATCATTGTGCTTCTGATCCTGTATCACGGGAATCAATGAGGAATTTGATTACAGGCTCCCATGGGGATTTTCAGCCCAGCTTGGGGACATTATAATCATCAAAGTTGTGACTGAGGGGTACAGAGAATTGGCTGGGAAATTCAGATCACTTTTCAAAAGGAAAATGGAAGCCAACTGTATGTGGTCTGGGAGAGTTTAATTATGGCTGAGATTTAACTTGGAAAACAGTTCTGAGAGCTTATGCTGTTTTCCATTGACTTGTGCTCGAGCTCACCTTCTTCCTTTTCCTCAGCTACGATGGGGGTACAGTGGGCAGAACTACCCCCCAGAACAGAAGAAGAGATGCTGGTGTGGTTATTCATCTGGTATATTGTAGCTGGGCCATATTGTGAAATCTCATCTGCTCCTGCCTGGGAAGATGCAGTTACATCATGTTACTGGCCAGTCTCACCTTTCCACCATCTTTCCTCCCAACCAGTCCTGACCAGTCAATCCTCTCTGAAAGTGTATAAACCTTATGAACTCTTAACTCCAGGCAGGCTTGAGTTTGGCATGAGCCCGCATCTGCGGGTGCTGCTGAGCACAGGAATGCATTGCTTCCCTTTCACAGCAGCTGGTCTTGGCCTGCTGTCAGTGCAAGAATCACACAGATGGAAATACCACGTCTTCTGCATGGGGTGGGTAGTCTGGGGGAGGGATGGCATCCCACAGCCCTCTCCCAGTTGGCATCTGTGTTTGAGCCCACCTATTAGGCTTGGCTGAATTAATAAAAGTTCATTTTGCTTTGTGAGACCATGACACAGATGAGCAATGACTTTGGGTCATGACCTGTTGATGATAGAAGTGAAGCAATGCACCAGAGATGAACAAAAGAGAGATTATTGGTTAATCAGTGGTTAATGCGGAGTGCCAAAAATCAGGATTTCCCTCTGGCTCTGTACTGATTGTGTGACCCCAGGAAAACCTCATGGCATCTTAGAGCCTCAGTTTCCTCACCTGCAATATAGTGATAAGGCTCATAGCAACCTTTCATTACTGATAAAGAACTGATCTTACTGGGCTTAGAGCACATAAGCTAAAAAAATCCCAAAAACATGAAGTGGAAAGATCTGCTATTGGTTTCTCTTCCTCAGACCCAGTGGAACTAAGCAGGGTTATATGATCTATGAATGCAAAATCTGTCCCTAAGCGTGGGTGGTTTTATTTGTTTTCTTCATTTTAATGAACGACTCTCCAACTTGTTTCCAAACTCATGAGACACCTTCTACTGCTAGAAAAACAAAAAAAACCCTCAATGTATTTCTTTGTGCCAGAAGTAGACTCATAAGCAGACTGGCAAATAAGGTATGTGCTTCTAAGGACTGTCTCATGGATATACACGAGTTACGTACTTTTCCATCATTTTGTTGATTAATAGGCATAATATCATGCCTGATCACTGCAGTAAGTATACTGTGAAAGATAACCACTGAAGACATCTAATTGTTTTCCCTTTGGGTTTTTTTTTGGGGGGTAATGCTTTAAAATAATGGCCCTAATCATTATTAATTCCTCTGGTGTTCACTGGAATAGCATCAATCACAACTAACTCATTTGCTATTAATGTGGATGTCACAGATACTTCTGTAGGGTTTCTTTCTGCTAGAATTCAGTGTTCATTAGCTGGAGCAGGTTCTTTTCCTCATTGTTCCTGGAGGGCTTTGAGAAACCTCTTGCTGGGGGGAGGCATCAGGCTGTATGCTCAGCTCATCTGGTGTGCAAAAGAATAGTCTTCTTTTAAATGCAATGACCCTTGGTTTCCCTCTCTGGCACAGGACTGACCCTTCTCGCTCATCCGCTCTGCATAGGCTGCTATAGTCATCAAAGATCCAAGACACATTCCCACACTCTCTGAAACTCTCAGGAGACCCCCAGTTTTTCTTCACACACTCTACAACCTGGCATACAGAAGAGAAAATAACCCAAAGTTTTAATTTGCCATGCTGACAAGCCCAGGATTTTAAGATTAAGCTGTGTATCTAATGATGCTAATTAAGAAAATCTCTGCAGATCTGTCTGTGATCATAACAAATAATAAGGTCCCCCATTTCCCTCCAAAGAAAGCATTGTGAAAGGAATGAAATCAATTTCTGGGGTAGTTGCTGCCATTGTAAGGTTCCCAGAAATGGAGATGCTCTGCTGGTTCTCCAGCTCTTGCTGCTCATCTCACCATCGTGGATTTACTTTTCCTGTTTTGGTTTGGTTTTTAAGACGGTACCAGCTGCAGGCTAGACTTTGGCCTGTCTTCCCATCTTGGGAATTGTCTTGAGAGGGATGTGTCAAGGGGCAAACATGTCCTTGCTAGCATTTTTCCAGAAACCTAGAGCACTGCCTGCTGTGGGCACAGAGGTCCCTGCATCATTTTTGAGTTACCTGGGGAGAAACGTAGGTTGTGAAACACAGTGACATTTAAAAGACCTTCAGGCACCCCACCCTGCCTCCAGCTGCTGCAGAAGTGGCATGAGTTCCTGGTATTCCTGCATCATGTCCATCTGCCATTGACAGGCATGTCCAACCCCATGTTTTTGTCTATAACGTCTGTGTTTAGGCACTTGAACTGCTCCCTTGGTGTGTGGTGTGGCTTTGAGCCTAGCCGTGTCCTCACCAGGCCTCCTCTAAGGTCTGTTAGCATCCATCTACCCCTTAACTGCCCTAAACCAGTGGTGGCATTACCCTAGTGACCTTTTGTCAAATGACAGGCTCACCTCTGGCTCGGAGCTTTGGAAGAATGTTGGTGAAGTAGCTGTAGTATTTGTGCTAACTACAACCCTTTCTCCTGTAGCTTCAGTGACATTTTCAAAGCCAAGAAACTTGAGCTGCAATCGCTGCTTTGGCCACACATGTGTTTGCTCATTAGTGGGCTGATTTGCTACAAAATGCTGAGGATTTTGCATGCCCATTGATATTGTTCTTTCATGAATTCAGGACAATGCCAGTGGAGCCTCTTGTCCCCTCTTTTATTTCTAATTATCTCAATATTCTGCATTGTTCACAAAAATAAAGTACCTCCCCATGGCCATACCCTTGTGAGCGACCCTACAAAAATAAAGCCTGTGCACGTGTTTGTGTGTGCACGTGCATGCAATCCAAACTCATGTTTCATGCCTTAGAGCAAGGTCTAGTGAGTGGTGCAAAAACTAAAGGCAGGAAGGGACTGGCTTAGCATTCCCTGAGCATCCTTTCTAAATTCATTGCAGTTAGTTATCCAGTGCTGTTGTAAAACTCGATGAGTTTGTCATAGCTCACAGTAACATCTCTTTTCGGCAGCAAAGATAACACTGCTCTTGTAATAGATGCTAAGGGAGACTTCCAGCTGAGATAGGCTTCCGCTCAGCTCCTCCTGGCTCATCTGGAGTAAGCTGCTTTGTGGCTCATCCAGGAGAAGATCCTCATTTCAGTGCTGCTTCGGGACACAAGCTCTCCCAGCTCTCCTGCAAACAGTGGGCTCCCTGGGGTGAAGCACACAGCGATGCCTTCTCAACCCAAGGTAAATAGCAGGCACCAGCCTGATACAAAATTCCCTGTGTTTATCCTAAGAATAGGAGGCAAAATCAAAGTCCTTGGAAAGGAGAACATAAACTGGGAGATGTGTTTCTCCCAGTCCTCCCCTTGGTTTTGCAATATACAAACACAGGCATCTTTAGCAACTCAGCTCATTTCTGTTACATCTTTGCCACCCGCTGCTGTGAGTGCTGGACCACCACTTCACCCCATCCCATGCCCTCCCAGGTGAGCCCCCACGAGCACACACAGTCCCCATATCAGCCCTTGCCCTGACATTGTGAATTAGCCTTAGAGGCAGGGCAGTTTTGTTATGTCATACATGTCCTGGGGTAAGGTTGCTTGCAAGAAGATGGTTTACTCATGCTGATCCTGTTGGAAACACTACTTTGCCCTTCACACTGTCTGTTTTCCATAGTTTGAGACTGGTTGAGTGTCAGACCCTGATGGGATGTTGGCACTGCTGATCTGACTCTCCTAAATCCCTGATCTGGTGCTTTCTTAACCCATCTATGCTTCTGGTAGACAAACAAGGTCACATCAGACTTCATGATGCCTTCTCCAACCCTTCCGTAGTTAAACTTCTAGAAAGTTCATCACTTTATTTACACCACCGTAGGCTGCCTGTCTCTAATTATGGGCTGCAAATGTTGATCTGGGATTAGAGCTGATTAGAAACTTTACTCCAATATTGTTTTTTACTGGAAAATGTTATTGAGTCAAAACCAAAAATTCTTGGGCTCAGTGAAATACCAGTATCTTCTTCCAGGGAAAAATCTGAATTGTGGTGAAAGAAAACTTTGGTAACTTCATTCTGGGATATGTTCAAGTTTTGAAATTTTCCATCCTTGTAACATGTGGAGGTTTGGGGTTTTTTTGGTTTTTTTTTTTTAATTTTCTGTGTGTGTGTAAATCTCAGCATAATTTGAGTTTAACACAAATATAGAAATGCATAAAGATAAAAGAGACTAATATGCTATGCCAATAGCCCCTGTTACCACAGATGTGCTGCTGCAAATGTTCTGCCATTCTTTTTTGCATCTCTTCATTAAAATCCCATGAGTGGTTGCTGCTTAGCACTAATAGAAATATGTCTCTATTTTTTGGCACAGTGTTTTCCTTTTTCTATCACAATATAAAATTTAAATTCCAAACCAAAAATTGGCTGGTCATTCTGTTTGGTGGAAAGCTAGGAAATCAGGCTTTTTCCTGTTCTGCATTGGATTAAAACCAAGTTTCCTAACATCTTCTTTTCCACTGTGATGAAAATGTTCTATGTACAGTATTTCCTAATCACTGCAGCAGGGATCTATGCGAGTTCATGGACTATTTCTAATGGATCTGCAAGATGCAACTGAGAAAAACAGGTTTGTTGTGCAGACATTTATATGTGCTGTTCGGAGGTTTCCTCCTCTGCCAGAAAACACTTGAGAATTTTGGATAGGGAATGTTTTAAAATTACTCTTTCACATACTGCCCCACACAATCTTTCACACAATCTGCCCCATCACCTACTGTAATTTTAATTTACAAATTCCCATGAGCATGCTGACAAAATGGTTCTTGTTTCATTTATACACATTTTCCTGTGTCCTGGAGAAGTCATCTACCTTTCCCTACGCTTCAGTTTCCTTTCTGGAAAAACAAGATTTTCTGATCATTCACAGGAATATTTTGGAAGAGGCAGTTCATATTTACAAAGTGCACTGAACAGGAAAATAACTTGCTAGGGGAAGTTTCTCATTGGAATAATTAATCTGATTCATCCAGGGCCAATAAGGGTGTCATTGCACAGCATTTCCTTACGGAGCCTAAAGAGACGAGCATGAAACAGTGAATGCCAACAGCCTGTCTGCATTCCCCGAGCTGCTGCGATTCTCCAGGCAAGGAGCTCAATGAGTCTGCAGCCGCAAGGCATTTGCAGATGGGTTTGACGGAGGCTGGTGTCCTGCATTACTCTGGGTGCCAGCTTGAATGGTACCACAGGCATTAAAGCTGTGAAGAAATCCTCTGCAGTGCATTAAGCTTTTCTGTGTTGTAGTTTTAGCAACAGGGAAAGACCAAGGGATCTTTGTAGTTATTGAGCTGTAGTTAATAGTATAGTTAGTATTGTCTATTCACCCATTTACTCAACTGCCAAGGGCCATACAATTCACACATCTCAAAAGCATACAGGTGGTGAGAAATGGGTAGAGATGTCTCTGCAGTTGCCAGGCTTTTCTTTAAGCCTGAAGGACTTGATGTTTTCCCCCACATTGGAGCAGGCACCCCCAGGATGGATGGCAGGTGCTGCAGGAAGAACAAGTGAGGGATGCCTGAGACTTCCCTGCTTGTCTTGTCTCCTGACCTCTGCTCTCCTACAGGCCAAAGCTGAGGTTGAAGAGCCTGATTCTATGCAGAGACCAGACCCAAAACTCTGATTTGGCCCAAGAGCCAGTGGCTGCTTGCTTCTACTACTTGACTAGTATTTGCATGCATTAAAATAAATCACTTTTTATTTTCAAGGACAGAGATTAATTCACTGAGCCCTTCTGCTATTGCTCACATTGTATTAGCTGCTTAGCCCAGAAAAGAAGCAAAAGAATCTGTGCTTTAATGGCAAACAATGAGGTTTAAATACATCCCATCTCTCTTAACATCTCCTGGTAATTAGAGACAAAGGGCCTCCTGCTCGAGTACAGCAAATATTTAACACCCACCTCCATTAGCCTGAAATTCATTTACCAACTTGGCCTTGGTGTGTGCCAGGCATGGGAGCTGCTGTGGCAGCAGCAGGGCTTCTCCCTGCTCCCTAACGCCTCAGATGTGAGAGGCTCAGGCTCTCTGACAGCAGTGGCGGGGAAAACACTCCCCTCATCTGTTGCTTTAGTCTGCCTTAGGATAAAAGACAATGAATGTCTCCCATGTGAACCATCAGTCCAAAACCCTTATGGGATTGTGAGGGTGAAGCTTCCTAAGCAACATATTAATGGGAAGAGAAGTATTAAATGCCTGAAAGACTATGAAAACAAAGATGTGCCACTGTCCTGGGGAGTCCCAAGCTTCCCAGTGGGGAAGGTGCTCTGGAAAAGTATAATGCCTCACATTCTTGCCCTTGCTGGTGACATTTATTATGAGCAATCAGCACAATCATATGCTGCTTTTCCAACTCACGGGTGGAAGTGGCAGGGCTGATTTTCATCTCTCCTGGGGTACTGGTGCAGCAGTGGGAAAGGGGAATGTCTCTTTTCTGGTACCCAAGCCTGTATGTCATGCTCAGTCATCCTCATGATGCATGGTAAGCGCCATCTTCTTGAGGTAGGCAAGCGACGAAGCCATTAACAAAACAGCTGATGGGGCAGCATGCGAGCACAGTGCTCCAGATTTGACAGATCTGTGGCCCAAACTCTCCTTTTATTCACTTGGTGGATGCAGCCTGGATATGCAGAGCATGACAGGACCTGAGCCCATGGAGCAGAGGATGGTGGCATCTTTCTTGCACCAGGGAGGGGTTTTGGGCTCCTCTCACAAACCCCCACCCTGTAGCATCCCTCAAACAGCTCCAGAGTGAGTGCATTAGTGATCTGAGGGTGATCTTTGGTTGGTGCTGAGTACACTGCAAAATTAGAGTCCCCTTTCTGTCTCTGCTCTCCATGGCACAGTGTGGGTGAAGTTCCATCACTGGAGGCCTTTTAAAAGAGGAGGGACAAACGTCCATTAAGAGTGATTTAGACTGAGTTGCTCCTTTCCTAGCAGAGGGGCAATTGAGATGGACTCTTGTAGTTGGACTGTCCTCCTACCTTCATGGCAACTCTTGCACTGTTTAAATGTTCTCCCCTGCATTATGGAGCTGTGCCTAACAAGGTCAGTCTGCACTGCTGTGTGTTTTCTGGGTCACCAACGACAGTGACAGTGCAATCAGGCCTTGCATGAATAAAACCATGTCCTTTCCAGCCAGAACCAGGCCACTCTTATTCATCCCCAGACTTTCAGTCTAATTGTTTTTCTCCACAAGTCATTTGCTAGCAAATACTGTGTGAATCTCCAGGTGTTCACCACCGCCGACACCTCTCTGTGTTCTAGGGCAAACCAGAATTTCAGAGCTTTCCATCTGGGTTGTCCAAAACAGAGAAGGGCCTGAGTTTTTGTGTCTCATCTGAAAGACCTGTCCATACGTGGTGATCTGGGTGAAATATTTTTTTTCTGCTGCACCTTGCAACAAGAGCTAGAGCTGAGGTCCTAGGAGCAAGCCTGCTGGGATGTCTGCCTGTCACTTCAAGGTGTTTTAATTTAGCTGCTTAAAATCACCAAAGTACCTCAATCCCTGCCCAAGGGCACACAGGAGCTAAGTCTTTCACTGAAGCAGCATTCAATTCCTTTCCTCCTACAAATGAGCTTGAGCTGTCCTGATAATTAGTACTTTATCTTGGTCTGCACAAAAAAGGAAAGGGGGGGTGGGGGTGTCCCTCAGCCCTCACTGCTGGGCAGCCTCCCTGTTTCTTCTTATTAGCTGTGATAATGATGGGAGAGAATAAAAGGCCCAGAGCTGCTTCAGTCACCTCATTTCATCCGGTCTGAGATTCGAGTCACTCTAGTGTCAAGAGAGCTTTTTAATTTCTAATATCATTGCTGCCAGAAATTAAAAATAAACTGGGAGCAAAACCATCAGATTAGCCAATCACGCTAGAATTGCCTTTATTGTTATTGTTACTATAACTGTTGTTATTATTATTTGATCAGCTTTGGGAGAATTAAAGCTATTCAGCAAATCGAAATATGCCTTGGATTTGAATGGACTGGTATTAAGTATTCTATAGTCTGTATTAGTGATGGACTAATAGCCCGAAACATCACAGTATGCTCTGCTGGAATTGAGTTTAAATTAATGCTACCAGTTCATAAAAATTGCTTGTGTCTATATAACTTTCATCGTGGTATCTTAAAACATTTAATTAGCTAAAGCGACTGGGTAAAGAACCCCAGATGTAATCAAGCCACTATCTTGACAGTATTAAAACCACCAGGGAAATGACATGAAGCCACAGGGCCACCTCCAGCAGAACCGTTCTACTCCCAGCAGTGGCCAGGGCGAGAGCAGATCCCTGCAGCACGCAGACGTGACGGCCATTACCATATTGAATCCCAGCGAAACTCATCGCAGCTCAGCCAAGTGCAGGCTGTGCCGGGCCTGCGTGCTCTGCTTCCCCTCAGGAGTTAAACCACCAGGAGCCAGCGCTTGCCCCAGGCGATCCTTAATCTCCGGGGGTCTCGCTTTACACCTGCGGGCACGACGCTGGGGAGGATCGCGGGGAAGGACCAAATTAGGGTTTTTCCCGCCCTGCGGCCCCTCAGCTGAGGGGGATTTGGTGAAGCCGGGTTCACGTCCCGGTGCCTGCTGGGAGCTGTAGTTCTGGGCCCGTCTCCGCTCCCTGTGCCAGGGCATAAAAAGTCGCAAAGAGGTGAACTATTCTGTCTCCTCACCCTATGCAAATTTTGCTGTCTGATCTCACCTTCCAGGTCCTCAAACGTCTGCCTGGCTTGGAGGTTCCAATGCATCATTTACTTATGCTAATCAAGAACATGTCCTCTTGCATGGGTGCCTGGGGTGTACCACCCCGCTGAGCTCCTCGTGTTGGGGCTGCTGGGTGTACCATCCCCCTGAGCTCCCCATGTCGGGGCTGCTGTGTGTACTACCCCCCTGAGCTCCCCATGTCGGGGCTGCTGTGTGTACTACCCCCCTGAGCTCCCGTATCAGGACTGATGAGTGTGCAAAGCCCCTGAGCTCCCCATGTGCCCCGATGGAGACATTTTGGCAGCACTTGCAGATGAGTCCTTTCCTGTCAGCTCAGGGGGAAAAGACAAAGCAGCATAAGAAGAAGGACATACTGGAAACAAAGTCCTTCAGAACAGCTGCTCTGACTTCATTCCATCTGCTGCCTTAGAGAAAAACCTTTTAAGAGTGGCAAGGCACAAATTAAGGGTAGGGGCTGCTGCCCTAATGCGAACATACACAGCCCTGCTCTGAGATGAGACCATGCAGCTAGGCTGAAATTACCTTTTGCAGTTTGGGGCTGCAGAGGTGGAGTGGGAAAACCAGGAGTGAAAGATACAGGAAAGAGGAGGAGAGGGCTGCTATTCAGCTTCCAATACCCAGTGTTACAGACGTGGTAAGTACTTACAGCCATTCTGCTGTGTTAATGTGTTTAAAAAGTCAATGCAGTGATGCACTTTTGCAGTAGAAAAGGGCCTGCCCTCTGTGAAGACTATCAGCGGTGTTACTGCTGAGATTTTGTTGTTGTACAGAGGAGGGCACAGTCTTGATCTCCTCACGCTGGATGAAGTCTTACAGACTTTGGGTCTCTCAACAGAAAGTCACAGTTGCTATTCGTGACTCCCGAGTGCTGGCCCCTGGAGGCACACTCCATCTCCCCAGTCATCAATAATTTTATACATAAACTGGATTTTCCACAATGTATTTTTTGACTCTCAAAAAGCCATTCCATTTTAATATAAAATATCAATTGGACATGTTCTTGTCCCACTTCCCTTTGTTCTCATGGCACATTTTATTTCTCAGACTTTATTAATATGAGAGGTTAGGAGAAGGAAACAGCAGATTACATCAGTGTGAAGCTTCATCAGATATGTTTGAACAAGGTGGGATCAGTGTAGCAGTAGTGGCTTTAAGTTTTGTGTCCCCAGCCATGTGGAGGCCTGGGAAGATGTATGCTTCCAGCCTTACCCTCTTTTCCCATGTAGGTGCAGCCACACTATGTGTCACCCTCCCTGAGCACACTAAGAGGTGTGTGACCATGCAGTGATACACGGTACTACCTCTAACTACATTTTGTCATTTCCTCTAACATAAGCACCTTTGTCCCTAAATAGGAGGTCCTAAATTTTTTACTGAAATTTGAAATTACACATTCAGTTATTAATATTTGATTTCAAATTCATAATTCATCCCATGCTGATCACATGGCTTTTGTAATTAATCAGGAAACGGGAGTAAGACATGCAGGATTCCTCACTTGTTCCTTCTAGTTGCAAATCTTAAACTATTTGCAAGCAAAGTGTTATTGACAAAATTGTGTGACTCATTGTGTATAATAAATAGATTTAATGATCTGTGTAGACAATCACAAACAAGAAGAAAAATTCATTGCATAAATGATCTCTTATTAATTATTTGCTCCATTCTAGTGCTTGCCAATACCTCAAGGGAATTTTGAGGCTCAATTAGTTAAGGTTCAGATAGGATCTTGAATAATGTTTCAGCAGTCTAAACTAGTAGGTATTAGCTGATGCTTCTGTGAATTTTTCTTGTTTGAGTGAACTTTGTCAGATTTTTACAGTCCATTTCATAACTGATGACTAACTTTGGATTTATAATTACTTGCTATGCATATCTCCAAATATTTAATGTGTCATGGTTTAACCCTAGACATCAACTGAGCACTACACAACTGCTCCCTTGCTCCTTGCAGGTGGAATAGGGGAGAGAATCAGAAGGGTAAAAGTGAGAAAACTCATGGGTTGAGATAAAACCAGTTTAATAGGTAATGCAAAAGCCAAACACATAAGCAAATCAAAATAAGGATTTCATTCACCACTTCCCATCAACAGGCAGGTGTTCAGCCATCTCCAGGAAAGCCAGGCTCCATCACATATAACAGGGACTTGGTTAGACAAATGCCATCACTCCAAATGTGTCCCCCTTTCCCCCCCCCCCAGCTTTATATGTTGACCATGACCTGTTAAGACCCTTTGGTCAGTTGGGGTCAGCTGTCCTGCTGTATCCCCTCCCAACTTCTTGTGCACCCCTAACCTACTCACTGGTGGGGTGAAGGGAGAGGCAGAAAATGCCTTGACACTGTGTAAGCACTGCTTAGCAGTAACTAAAACATCCCTGTGTTATCAACACTTTTTCAGCACAAATCCAAAACATAGCCTTGTAGCAACTACTATGAAGAAAATGAACTCTATCCCAGCCCAAACCAGAACAAATGTGACCCTCATTTCACATGGTAATTAGCTGTCTGCTTCCCTCTGATTTGTGTGTATAGTTTTGACTTTAATGAAGATTTGAGTGTTTACATGAATAAACATTTGAGAGAATAAATTTAGTGTCCAGTTTCAAATGTAGTATATTTAAAGCCAGAAGAGATCACTTGAATAATGTATGTGTAAACCAGACCATTTTATACCTTCCTAGTAGCTCTTTCAGTGAAGGGAATGATTTTTTTTTCCCACCATACAGGTGAGTGCTATTGAGTTCAATAACATCTTGTTGAATAAGAGCGTATCTTTTAGAGCACATCGAGTCTCTATGAAAAGACTCCAGGTGATGATAAATGCATCCCTTTCCTTGACAAAGTGTGCTAATGGTTGTTCTCCACTGGTGCAAAGTGAAGGTATAGTTCCTATTGAAAGTGTTTTTCAGTATTATTATTAGTTAGCTTTTCATAGCCAAAAAAAAAAAAAGAAAAAAAAAGAAAAAAAAAATCAAAAGAATGCTCCTTTTAGCTCTCCACGACACTCACAGCTCCCTCAGCAGACGGTATAGGGAGTAAATATAAAGTAACAGACTTTCTAACCACACTATTTACTTGGTTCTTTGCAATGGCTCTGAATGAGCCATTAAAGACTGTTGTGTAAATATAGGATTATGGGCTCTTTAAACACATGCTATTCACTTGCTCTGCCATTATGGGGATCTCTCACTGGCAGGCTCCTACTGACAGACTCTTTGTTAATCCTTCTTTCAGAGGAAAGACAGCAAAGGTTCCCTGCTTCTTGCTTTGCATCCACCTGTGTAACTTGGTGCTAATGGGAGAGCTCTGCCTCTTCCGCTGAGCCACACACAAGATTTCTGGACCTCCAGAGGTTGAAAAGGTCATGGGTTCCAGTTTGGCATCCCACTAATGTGACTTCATTAGGCTTAAGCAATATCTTCATGCTCTCTCCCAGTATTTTCTGAGAACACTAATGGATTGTTCTACCAGTTTATATAAGGACAAGGGTCCTTGTTTCTGATCACTATGATACAGTAATAATCTAGTTCAGGAAGGATCCATGTTACATTGAGTCCACGTGCCACCACTCATTACACACTCCAAACCAGCTCACAACACCTTTGAGCAAACTCCAGACTGGTAGTAAAAGATCAAGCAGCTATGGATAGACCCTACTAGTGTAGTGGTCAAAGGTATGAATGATCAGCAGTCCAGACTGAATTTTCTAGAATGCTACGTTTCTTTAATCAGTTATATAAATTTGTATCAATAAAATCGATTAAAAAATTAAGATGTGCTGCTATTGGTCTGGAGCTATTGGATTTTACATCTGCAAGCATCAATGGGAAGACACAGGGGTGACAGACTGACAGTGAGGAACAGCTCCTAACACCAAAGAGACCTGGGAGAACTCCAGTCATTAGGAAGGGTGTGGGCAACACCATGTACACCAAAACAGCAGGAGGTGTTCTGATGTCTGACACTGCATTTGACTTGCCAGTCCCTGCACAGTGAAGTCCTGTGGTGGGAGACGATGGAAAACTAAAAAAAAGAGGTGGCTTAGGAGTCTTCTTATTTGCTTTCTACTCCTTTAGGTAACTCTCTAGGTCAAGTCAAGCTATACACAGTGTAAGAAAGGGATGTAAAAACAGCTTCCATCATCTGATGCCATTGACTTTCATACCTTGTATTGTCTAAATAATAAGAAAGAACAGAGGACACTCCCACACCACTGCAGTTCAGAACAGGTGCAAAGTCTCTGAGGGATATGCACAGCATCAGAGCTTATCCTTAACCAAGATCCCAGAAAGCAGCAAGTTGCTGTATGCTGCCTGCACTGAGAACTGCAGGCTACATGAGGTCATATCTCCACTCACCTGAGTACAGCACTTCCTTATCTTCCCTCCATTCCCGGAGCAGTGCTGAATTTTCTGAGTGTAGGGCAAGATGCAGCCCACCAAATCCAGTTTTTCTCCCTCTCAGTGCTTCAAGTCTCATTTCAATAAGAACGCTAAGTCTTCTGCTTCACAGGAGCCTCTCACATCTTAATAATAATCAGATACTGAGCTTCCAAAAAGACATGCTAAGTCTGAGCCTGAGGCTGTCTCCAAAGCCTACTGAACTCGAATGAAATATTAGTGATTTGGATTAGATGCTCTACAGTTTGACAGGCAAGAGAGGGGCTGATTCCTCCTTGCACTCCTACAGATGTAAATCATCTCAAAGGGGAAGAGAGGATAAAGCCATGATTTTCCTACTTTTCGCGTCATTACTTTGACCTGGTAACTGACAGCATCACCTCCCCAGGACAGCTAGGGCAGTTTGATGGCTCACGGGGGGATATCTCGTGATACCTTCTGCATGGCCAAACTGGGGATGGAAGTACAGGTTTTAGGGTGCTTTATCTTCAGTATGCTGAAGAACCGTGAACTGTTAACCCTTGGTACTAGTCATGTAACACCTGATTTCACCTGTGTCCATAGAGACCAATTTCTTCTATGGCTCTAATTTACCAAGGCTACAAATACCAAGCCAAGAAAGGTCCCAATACTACAGACAGCTTTGCTTAAAAGCTAGCAGTTAATAATCCCACTGCTTTTCCCATTTTCTCTTTAAGGTTTTATGTCCTTCATTGTGTATCTTTGGCAGATATTTTAAGGCTTCTGTCTTACAGGTCTTGAGATGCTTAGAGGTTTGAGATCTCAGTGGCATGAAAATATATAAAACCACAAGGTCAGGAATGGCACAGTCTTGCTTAGTTAGTGGCTGCATAATCTATGTCATCTGTTTGTGTTTCTTTCTCTACTTCTGGCTGCTTGAAGCATCTATGGAGGGTAGAGTAATTGAGCTAGTAGCCTCCAAGTAGCTGAACATGGTGGTATCAAGCCTTAATTTCAGTCCCTTTGGACGTCCTATCCAGGACTGATGATGTTGTGCATGGTCTGTCCATGGAAAGGTCATGGTCTTTTCTAAGATTTTATAAATAATTGAGTCTCTCCTTAGGGGAGAAAAAGACATAAAATTATAAAATCTGAATCTTGATTAGGTGAGATAGAATTCTTACTTTCACGATACTTTCTAGGAGACTCCTAATAGTGAAATGTGCGCAGGATGTCACTTTTACATCACAACCTAAAGATAGTGAGGCTAGATGCCTCACTGGACTGATGCCAGGCTGCTGTATCTACCCCAGGCTCAGCTAGAATCCCTTGCAGGCCAAGAGCACTGTAGCCTCAGCTGCCTACAGTGCAAGACACCACTTGGAGCTCTGTGAACTCACTGAGAAGATACTGGAATCTCCCACTAATGTACGTGTTTGTTGAAAACTATTTCAGCCTGCCTTTGTGAGCCTGTTTGCTAGTGTTCCCAGCAAGGATTTGGAGTAGATCTGAAGTCTGGCTGGACTTTTCACTTTAGCTCAGTGACCCGGCAGATTGGCATCTCAAGGAGTACGCTTTCTAATCAGCCAATTAGCAGCACGCTTTGTGTCACAGGGAAACCTGACAACATCGCAGCAATTAGAAATATCTTTGTGGCTACACTGAAGTTCCATCACAAGATCTATTCAAGCTCTTGAAAACAGCTCATAAATTTTACAAGGGAGGAACAGCTGGAGTTGGCATCAGGGAATGCTGTTGTTTTGGCTCGCAGATACAATAATTCCCCAGCAATAAAAAAACCCCACCAAAATCTGTTACACACACGCCAGTCCTACAAATGTGCTTCTAGGGGTTTTTTTTCTGTCTTTCTCCCCACCTCATTTTTTTGTGGGTGATTTGAGTTTGGGTGATAATTTTGGAGCTGGAAATGTTTTTAGTAGTTTCATTTAAAAAGTAAAAGGGAAAGAAAAAGTGATTTCTTTTTCTTCATTGTGTTCTAAATAATTTCTGACCCTAAGAAACAAAAGCACAAACAAATAAACAAAGCCATGAAAGCTTTGATCTACAGAAAAGAAAGCTGACTGGTATTTAAAGAAGAAGGAAAATAAGGAAAGCTCTTTCTCTAAACATTTTACTGATCAGAAAATAACATTTTTCTGTCATTCTGAGTGCTGTGTTTGGAGGCTCAGGAGCAGAACAGTCTTTATGGATAGGAAAACTAAGAGCTTACCTATTTGAGGAGGAAGTTAGACATGGTGAAAAAGCCAATTTAAAGTATCATATACATTATTTGGAGACATTCATTCTTACAGAGTAATTTTGCATTTTACTAGGGAACAAGGATATTGAAAAGAATGCATAACAAAATTAATTGCCTCCTGCTCAGGTTATAGTTCCATAGGCCCTATCTAGAGGATCCTTATACCCATGGATAAGTCAGGGAGCCACTACACAAGAGAAAGGGATCTTCCTGCAAAAGGTAGATCCTGACTTGCATACAGAACTTCTCCTATCAAATGGTGTGTCCCGAGATGTAGATTCTACGTCACACAGGTGCAGTGCAAGACATGGTACTTGTGAGCCATCAAGCAGCTCTCTGGTCTCCGGGTTTCCTGGCCTGGTGCTGCCAAGAAATGCAACGCGAGCCCAGCATCGCATCTCTAGTGCTAGCCAGTGGCTGATGCCTAGGAACAGGATAGAGGCCACTCCTTCAAACGCTGCACCAGATCGTTTGTAGTTCAGGGAGTTTCTGAGCCTAGAGTGGCACCTCTGTATTTAACTGCTCTTGGGGGATTTTGCTTCTGTGGATTTACTCAGGTAATCTTTTACACCCGTGTCAACTTTCAGCACCCATATTTTCCACATTCTGCAGCTCAGCTCCCTGTGAACCGAAGAACCGCATCACTGCTTTTATGTCGGATCTGAAACCTGATTTCTTAGACAAGAAATACTGACCCCTTTTACTACGCAAGAAATACTGACCCCTATTCACCTCGTTCAAGTCACTGGGGATTTGGTCAATCAAATCTGGGATTCTCTGTTTCTAGAGAAACTGACTTTTCAGGTAGGATGTAAAACCAGGATTCCGTTCCAGTTGATTAAGGAGCAAACTGAGATGTTTCGGGAAGTCTTCAGAAGGCTACTGGGGTTGAGTTGCTTTTGTCTCCTGTTGCAGTAAGTCCTTTTGAAGCTGTCCCACCCCAGTGAGAGCGTAGGTCCTGCCCAGAGAAATACAAAGTCTAATTCAAATATGGACAAGGCAGAATGCAGACAGGAGTCTGGGGAGTGATGGACCCTAGGCTTTTATAGACATCTGAAGGAGATCTGGGAAGGAGATGGGGCTGATTACCACTCAAGGAAAGGGTCAGGCAGTGATTCATATTGAAGGATAGCATGATCCAATGAAAAGGGCTTCTGTCTGTGGCACCAGGATGCCTGAGATCTCATCCCAGTAGTAACCCTGGCTGGCTGGATTGTATTGGCTTTCACTTTTTTCCCTGAGTGCAAAATAGAGAGGTTGATACTGATTCACCTTCAGAAAGTGCTGTGAAAGCTATAGATGAAAAGTGCAATGGAAAAGTTAAGCAATATTAATGATTATGAAGCCACAAGGTTCTCCAAATAGAAGATTCTAAAAGGTACAAAGTGCTATTATGTTTTTATTAAAAATCTTATAGCCAGGTACTCTCCTCCCTTTCACTGAATGCGTCCAACTTCCTTCCTCACTGATGGAAATTGAATTACTTGCAATGTTTTGTACTGAAATTTTTTATTATATTCTAAAAAAAAGATACTAATAATATAGATCCAATAATTAAATTGCCACTAGAAGGTGATAAGTCATGAATAGAACAAACAAAGAGAATAAAAGGGAAGAGGAATACAAAGAAATGTATTATATGACCAGCATATGGAATATTAAAAGGAATAAAGAAAACATAACCCTGATAATAAAGTCAGAGTAATGACTTTGACAGTTTACGTCTAAGGCACCATCTGGGCAAAGAAATGTTTTTCAAACTGCTGGTGTAACTCTTGCCCTTCTGAACTTCAGGGCAAAATCTTCCCCTGATCTGCATTTGACATTTGTACTGTGTTCAGTTTTGGGCACCTCAGTGCAGAAAGGTGTTGGTGCAGGTCCAAAGGAGGGCAACAAGGCTGGTGAAGGGTTTGGAAAATGTACCCTATGAGGAGCAACTGAGGGAGCTGAGGCTGTTTAGTCTGGGGAAGAGGAGGCTGAGGGGAGACCTTTTTGCTCTCTACAAATACTTGAAAGGAGGTTGTAGTGAGAGCAGGATTGGTCTTTTCTCACTGGTGACAGGACAAGGGGAAATGGCATCAAGTTGCTCCAGGGTAGGTTTAGTTTGGATATCAGGAAAAACTTTACAGAAAGGGTTGTTAAGCACTGGAACAGGCTCCCCAGGGAAGTGGTTGAGTCACCATCCCTGAATGTGTTTAAAAATCATTTAGATGTGGTGCTCCAGGACATGGTTTAGCAGTGGGTTGTTAGAGCAGTTCTGTGTGGTTTTGAGAAGTTCCCATTTCACTATGGCTATCTACTGCTCCCAGAAGTATTTTGTACCTATGAAATTCAAACTCTGCTTGCGTGTGTTTTGCTTTATCCTGTTTTAATTCTGGCTTTGTGGAGAAGTCGGGAAGGGTTAAGGGGTGGTGGGATGCCCCCAGCTGTGTTCAGTGAGCTTTCAGGTCCTGCTGCAGGTCATAAAAGGGAGAAGGCAGGAGGGCAGGATGCTGGCTTGATGGGCTGGTTTTGGAGCGTTATCGTGCAGTTATGCCTTGGGGAAAGGCAGGGTGCTGGTCCTATTGTGGCTAGTGCTGGAAGAGGCTTTTAGGGTCAGAGCCTTGCTTCTGGGCAGGCTATGCCTGGAGTGGAGACAACTGGCTCTGGGCTACTTTGGTATCTTTCACAGGACTGATAGGAGAGGGGGGAGTGAGTCCTGTTTCATAGCATGTGTTAGTGCAACTTCAGGGTTAGTGTTTCCTGGCTGAAACTGTGCTGGGGTTCTGCCTACGATCTGGGGCAGAAGGACATGCTGGGTTTACTCCCTTGTGCTGCCTCCTGTCTGAGCAATCCCTTCATCCCTTGAGACACAGCAACCAATATTGCAAAGCTAATTTTCCAGCTCTCAGTCCTTTGCAGATGTTCCCATTAAGTTAGGATCCTTAGCTGACTGCTTTAGGGCATATTTCTTGCTACTTTAGCCTTCTTAATCTTACTACTTTAGGCTTCTTAACCACAGCAGAAATCAGGCAGGAAGAGGGACCTGGTATTAAGGATTATTCAGATAACCACAAGCTGCATAAAGCCCCATTCATCGAGATGTTTTCATCGACAGGTTTTCATCTGACAGCTTATGGAAGTGGCTAGAAGTAACCATTCAAATGCCTCCTGTTTCTCAGATAAGCCCTGTAACTCACCCAGGTTTATAAGCAAATCGGTGATGAGCAAAGTCTAGACTTCACTTTTCTGGATCCATTAGAATATTGTGCCTTTGCTTGATACATGAATGTGAGGGATTGGCTCCCTTTCAGCTGAGACAGTGCTAGGCTTACAAGGCAAGACAGACCCCGGATTTCCTGAAACCCATTGCTGTGCTGTTGAGAACTGCAAACTGAGAAGCAGATGTGAAGCAGCAGTTGTAACCTGTTCTCTTGATGGCAGCCAAGAGTGGTGCTACAATTTGGTACTTGGCACTGGGGGGTATGTGGTGGCAAGTAGTGATGTACGTTGGTGTCCCATGTGCTGCAGCTGGCTTTGCCAAGTGGAGGAGCATCTGCCCCATTGACCTGGACATAGGCCCTCAGCCCTGCCAGCTGCAGCTGGAAAACTTCTGCAGCAAGTTTTTCTTTGTTTCTGTTTGTACTTGAGATCTGAGAATGAAAGCCAAGAGGATGAGACCTAACCAAGACAGAAACCACAGGAGGGCCTGCACTGGCAGGTCACGTTAGCTGAACCAGACTGCAAGGCTGCCATTAGTTTGGGTATGGGGGACTGATGTAATTTTTTCCAATGTGGCAGACAGTAAATGCTGCAAGTGGCCGTTTGCCGAGACAGAACTTAAAACCAACAATCATTCCCGAGTGCATCTCCTTCCACTTGTGCTAAAATGTTATTTTGCCAGTATATGAGAAAGGCACAAAGCGTTCAGACTAGATGATTTTAGGACACAGTTTCTCTTGGCCTTCACCCTGACCTGAGCAAAGTAAAAAGCCGCTAAATTCTGTAAGGCAAAGGAGGGAATAGCAAGGGAGAATAAGGAAAGCAGTGTTCCCTAAAGTGCAAGTGAGGGATTTGGTCCTTTGAAACCCATCTATTAAGAGGAATTATAGCCCTGGGAGGAGGGGGTGGAGTGTGAATCTGTTTGTGCTTATACACTGTGCCGAATATCCAGAAACTTGGATGCAGGAGGAGGTGAAATTGTTTATATTTATGAAACAATTGCAAGCCACAAAACACCATTTGTTTTCCTCATTACTGAGACTTCTGAGAGCAATATAGGTCCTGTTACAGCCTTTGCAGCACACCACGTGCTGTCTCAGTCTGTTTCCATCAAGCTGAATCTGGGATTTCTGTGTGGAGTTGGAGGTGGGCTAGGTCTGGATCCCCCAGCAGGAGGGGTGACACCGGCCTCTGGGTGCGCACAGCCCTCAGAGGCCCATGTGCTCCATCCACTGTGCTGCTTGCATGGGGCAGACAGGTGACCTTGGAATTTCTCAGGGTCATGCATCATCTGAGGAGAGGGTAACTAAACAATGAGATCCCAAGAAGTAGGTCCCTCCTTAGGGTCCATCTGCAAAGGGTGCAGTAGAAGCAGAAGACTCAGGGAGTGAATCTGGGAGCTGGTGCTGCTAAAGAGTGGGACAAAAGGCATGCTGCCTTTGCAGCCTTCCTTGCATCGGCAGGGCTCTTGGCAGCGGGAGGCAACCTCTCTGCTAAGTTATAATAAATGGTGCTTTTGATCAAAATCGAAGCAATTTCCCTTTAAAAATAATAACGCCTTTTTTTGAGACCTGAGTGTCGGCAGAAGAAGCTGGGCTTGTTTTCACGTTTTAGCTATGAAACAGTATCCGGCGGCACCGATTCCTTTTCTTACAATTCTTTTGTGTCTTTCCTTTTGTAAGCAAAAATGAGCACATTCAGGCATGAGAGAAAAGTGAAATCAGATTGTATTGCATTACTTTGGCATATAGGGTGCAATGCAAGTTTTTTTTTTTTCCCCTTAACTCCTGAAATTTCAGATAGCCTAAGAAAAAATACCAGCATGGACAAAAATAAAGAATCAGCTTTCCATCTAAATGCTATTTTAAAAATTCCATAAATATAAGTAGCCTTTTTATGCATTTGTTTGTTTGTTTCTTTTGCTTTTTGTTTTCTTTTAGCATTCCTCAGCTCTCTTTTCAGGTCTCTCTTCCATGCACTTTCAGATCAGCCCATGTCTTATGAAAGTGATGTTTTGTTATGGAGACCATCAGCAGTTCTAGCAGAAGGAACTAAACTGAGCATTTCCTTCCTCAAAACAGCTCTGCTAATTTACTTTGGGTTAAAGTAAAACTGAAAAGATATTCTTTCAGTCAATTGTAAATTTGTCCCAAAAAAGCAGAATTTCAAGGGTATTAAAACTGCTCAAGTTACATTGAAAAAGTGATTTAGGCTGAATAAAATGAGCAGGGCAAAGCTGTAGGCAGGTGTGATGCACCACATTTCAACACCTTCAAAGGGAAATCAATATTTGGAAATGCTACAAAATTTCATTTTGAAGGTTTTTTTAAGCAAAACTTTTTTTTGTTTCAAAGTGGCATTTTTCATTTAAATATGAATCTTCAAAAAGAGTTTTAAAAAAAACAAGGGTCAAACATTCAGAATTATTTGTTTCAGCTCAAATGCAGCATTTGAAGTTAGCCCCCAAATGATTTTTTTTTCAGGGTGCTGAGTCCTTCCTCCTGCAAATGCTCTGTTTTAATTTGACTCATGCATGTTTTTCCCTCATGAAATTTTGGGGTTTGCAACATAACATAAAAGCCACTTTTTATCCCTCCACCTGCCAAAGCCTCAGTTAGCCAGCCCTCACACATGCACCCCACTTCTAGGGGATGCTGAAGCCTGGCCAAAATCATTCTCTGCTTCTCTTTTCCCCAGCACTCTAGAGAGCTTTGCCAACATGGCATAATGCCAACCTGTACTCCACCATTTTCCCATTCTTCAGTCCCTGGTGAAGCTGTTCCAGGAACCTCATTCCTGACCTGCTGCCCATTTATCCATTCCCCAATGACCAGTCCTAGCACAGAGCCTGCAGGACGATTCTCCCGTGCATACGTGGTTTCCTATACTCCATTCCATGCACTCCTCATTATACCAAAAAATGAATGTTGTTCATAACAACTTCACTCGTACCATGGCTGAATAGTGCCATTTTTGGGTTTCAGTGGTTTTATGTCATGGAGTTAAGATGACAGCACTATGAAGTCAAGGTTTCCTTCAATCTCAGTTCTAAATGAGACCTCCGGGCTTTATTCCTGTTCCTGAACTCATACTGAAACTGCAGCACTCCCCAGCCCCTTCCTGCTTCTGCTCCAAAGGCACCTCACTGCACCTCTTTACACCAGCCAAAAAACCCCTGCACTTTTCTAGTGTCTGCCAGCATTGCTCCCAGATATGGACAAGTTTCAAGACGGCAATAGGCAGCTGAGCTGCATCTGCTAAGGTCCAGCTTAGGGCCGGTTTGACAAACATTGGCTGATAAACCCATCGTTAGGCAGGTGAAGGGTGCCTATGTGTGTGTGTGAGAGAGCACATGATGAGTCATTCTAATCACAGGTTAGTCAGTGCTTTCAGGATCTGGGACACCAGCAGCTTTTATCCATCCTCAATCTGAAGTAAAATTCTGGCTCTTTCTAAAGCATTCCTGTGCTGTAGTGGTGGAAATGGCTTTTTCTCCCTCTTCCCCCAGTCCATTCTGGACAGACATGTGGTATTTTATCTGCTCATCAGTGGAAGTGTGGGGATTTCACAGAAAGCCTGAAGTAATTTTTAAGTTGTAGAAGTTTTGCAGACATAACTTTCTCCTTTCTTCATAGAAAAACACTGCATTTTTCAAACATAAAAAGAAGTTGCTCTCAACCCAGGGGGTACCTCCTAAGAGCCACTTCCCAAGTTTTCCCCATCTCTGATTATACAGTCTTGACATGAATCAGCACAGCACAGCTTTCTACAGCACAGCCTCACTTCAGGTGGCAAAGGGCAGTACATTAACTTCGGCACTGGTAGAAGTTTAAGGGCAGCAGTTTTAAGCAAGCACATTAACAAGTGAGGAGGACTGCTCTGCCGGCCCCTGGGATAAAGGGTTATTTTAAAGGCCCTGAAGATAATAGCCATGCTGCATTTTTTTTGCTTTTACCTACCCTCCCTCACCTCGCTGCCCACAAGCAGCTGGGGACTCCCCAGTTTTGGGTTTTCAGGATTGGGAAAATATGGATTTGAGCCCCTTGTCAGACCACTGACAAATCCTGTTATTTCTCTATGCCTCAATTTCCCCAAGGGAAAGAAGAGCATATGGATACCAGTGCTCTCTGATGAAATGATTAAACAAGATCTAAAGATGTTCAAATGAAAAATTAGTGAGAAAACTACATATGAAAGTGAATCTGAAACTATTACTATGTGTTCTCACCCTTATGCTAATTATTTTTTGTGGTGTAAGGCTTAAATACCAGGCTCTGGATGCACCCCCACCGGGTACTTGGGTACTCTAAGAATTACTCTCTTCATTTCTGATCTCATTTCTTCAATCTGGTCTTCTACTCCTGCTCCCGATGAGAGGAGATGTTCCCATCACTAAGCTGTAACACAACTTGTATCATTCAGTAGCTGCTGATATGAGATTGCTACCCAAGATGAGAGAAATCTCACTGGAACAAGATAACATGGGAGAATTCTGCAGAGCAAGACAAAGCCTCAGAGATATTTGGGGGCTACAGCAATCAAAACTGCTCTCCTTATCCTGCTCCCCCCCCCCCCCCCCCCCCCCCCCAACCACGCCCCCCACACCCCCCCCTTACCGCTCCCCAGGGCCTCTTTACTCCTCTCATTGTCCGCCTCTTCACTATAAACATACTCAAGACTGC
>JANIJG010011279.1:43150-55441 GCA_024611175.1 Megaceryle torquata
GAATCCCACACAAAAACACAAGGCCCCAGAAATATTTGGGGGACCCCACAATGAAAAATTCTCTCTTAACCCCGCCCCCCCCCCCCCCCCCCCGACTAAAAATCAGCTTGCTAGCTTGCCTCTGATCCCAGGATGCTTCTGTTTAAAATTCCCTGTATTCACACCATTGCCATGAAAATCTTGGAAGTCTTGGATATACCTTATGTTCTTAATGGACACGTTCAAAACCTGCCATGTGCTTTCACACCCTCCTTCAGCACGCGAAGACTTCTCTGTCTTCACAGAATCGGACAAGAAAGAACAGGCAGTGAAAAATCCTTCCCAGCTGCCCCATGTCCCTTCACAACAAAGTGCTAAAATGAAATCTCTCCCTTTTTTACCAGTAAATGGCAGTCATAGCCTGTGAGAGAAAAGAGCTGTTTCCACCCCTCCCAAGCACTATGGTCTTAATGTTCATGCAGCACTCAGTGTCCAAAATATCAAGTGGCCTGGCAAGGGCTGCTGGAGGCCACTTCTGCGTGAAGCTCAATGGCAGCAGAGCGTGAAGGAAGAGCAGCCCATGCTGCCTAGCGAGGCAGAACACGCCAGCACACCCCTGACAGTGGCCTCCCTGCCGTTATTATCACATGAGGGGAGAAAGGGATTTTTGTCAGCTGCTCAGGGGGCTGCCTCTGCCTTCTGTCTTCTGCATCCTTTGACTGGGGCAGGGAGTGAGAGTCTACTTACTGATGGCAAAGAGGGACCGCTGACTGCTGTTGATCTGGGAATGTTACTTATTGATTTTCCTGGGGTACCTGGAGGTGGAGATTGTGTAAGCAATGGTTTATGTGCATATATATGTAGATACTGCTGTCCATTTGCCACCCTGGAGCACTGTTAATGAAAACTGTGTTCAGGCAGGCTGACTGCAGGTATGCAGCCTTCGTCATTGTTGGATCAGAAGCTTTACAGAACTGAAATAAAAATTAATATTGAGAACCAGAATTCCAGACAATTTTGGACTCCAAAGGCATATGCTTAATTTAGACCTGCAGTAAGTCCATGTGCATGCCCAAGTACAGCTGATTAGCCAATGGGGCTAACACTTGCCTAATTAATCTATGGAGTGACTGAGTCTGCATACAAAGCGAGTGTGCAGTTGTGCACATCTCTAATGCTATACAAGTCCTCCAGTGATACCCCAGTTCCCAAGCACACAGGCAGAGGTAGATGTTGTCTCTGCCACCACCCATAAGCCTGGTACTCAAATAAACTCCAGGGGATGCAGGGTGGCGAGACTTTGTGATGGCCTATACCATACGTATTGGCACCTGCAATTCTGTGTATGTCCATGTCTGCACACAGACATCCTTCTTTTGTGCTCTTTAGAGAGCTGAACAAAATGAATGCAGTGAATTGAGATGCAAGTCTGCCAGCTTTGGTCTAATCAACCTCTGTGTCTCTGTATGCAAGCGGTACAGGCACATGGCATCCCTTCATCCATCTTGAAGTTCAGCCACCACAGAACTGGGCTGATAAAAGGTTTTCCCAAGCATGACAGTTTTGCACAGAAGTGTAGGACAGGAAATGAAGAATGTGCCATCCAATTTATCAGCCCTCTGTCACAAGAAGTGTAGGAACGGTAGATGCTGAAGTGATGAACTGATAAATAGCAGGAACTGAATTCATCTTTGGAAACAGGCAAAGGAGGTCAAAGGAGAAGACTTGACCCACACCTTGTTTCAAAATTTATACTTGAATCAAATAACCTCCCATTTATTTTCCACATTCACAAGTTTTCTTTCCCTGTCTATTTACTCCAAGTGCTCTCTGAAGCACAAATAAAGCACTGAAAGCCAGTGAACACGACTGCCAGGAGCCATGCCTTTCCAGTTTCATGACCAAATCTCTTGAAAAACCTCAGCAGTATGCTCCCCAACAAATCCTTTGCAAATGCTATTCCAAGCCTGCTAGGGTAGGTTGGAAGAGTTTAGTAAATGCCACAGGGATATGCAGTGCAGGAGGAACCCAACCTGCAAGCTGTGGACATCCTCATAAGCAAGCTGCAGTGATTTGATTAAATCCTTCCAAGCATCTGGAGATAATAACACCATGAATAGAGCTTCCTAATTTCATTTCCCCAGCACCATGGAGCACATATATTTCCATACACAGGCGCAGGACCTTTGCCGTGCTGGCTTTAATAATCAGTAGAAGTTAAGGCAGAGCTTACCCTACATGTCACTGAAAATGTGGGTGTTCAATTCAAGAGACACCAAATCCCTCTTACTGGTGTTTCTGCAGTGACACAGAGTGCAGGCTGGTGGGCATCGAGAATGATTGATGGTATTGCTGACCAAATGGAGAATGATGATTTATGGACAAGCTGCTGTCCAAGCCATGCATGTTACACTGGAGAAAAATAAATGGATTCAGTTTCAGATCTCTTGGAAGGTGCTGGCCAAAGCCTTTCATTAAGTTAGCCTCTTAGATGTGGGCTGTCAAAATATTTTAACATCTGCCTGTGACCTCCAAGCATTTTCCTTTCCCTTCACTGCCTGCTCCAGCCCCAGACCACCCTTTCAGTCAAAACTGACAGCATTAGCCATTAGAATCACTCTTTGAATTAATTACTCAGAAATATGCTTTCAAATCTTCCACTCCATGTAACAGCAAATTAAAGGGCAGCCTGGGTGGAGTTTTACACATCCTGGTTTGGCTGCCCCTTTCCAGCTAACATGACCATTAACATCCCAGCTGCAGTGTCAGAAGCTGCTCTCCCTTCCCTGCTCCACACTTAATGGAAAAAAAAAAAAAAAAAAAAAAAAGCATAAAGTGTCTTTATTTCCCAAACTTTTAAATGAAGCTCAACTCAGTATTAATGAAAAGACTAGAGGGAAGGTCCAGGAGACAAAGGTCCCTGATGAAGCAGTGCCTGGACTCATATCTGGGTAGAGAACCTGGGATATTCCTTTCTTTCAGGTGCCCCAGCAGTAACCTGGCAGTTCAGTTTCCCATCTCTCCATTCCTCAGTGTCCTTCAACTCTGCTCTTACCAGTGAAAAACAAGTCAGGCTGGTACCTGGGCTCGGCAAGGGTGATTGTGCGACCAGCACAAGTGATCCCACGACAGCACTGAGGCATGTCCTTCTTCTTTTCTGGACACACAAAGCACAGGGACAGCTCATACCATGGGTACCTCCATGCTGATGACTGTTGCTTGCTGCTCAAAGTTTGCATGTCTCTGGAGCAACAAGCAATGACACATCAAGCTCTGACCTTTACCAAATCATTCCTGTCCCTTCAGCAATTGTATTTTTCTCATACCAAGGCTGGAGGCATTGATGAGATGATCCCCCAAACATGTACACAAGTAGCACCCAGGCATGTGTGTAGTCCAACACTAGTTCTGTGTTTGTTGTCCCATTTAATTTGCATTTTTCCTATTCTAAGGATCAAGCAAATAAGCCTTAGCAAATAGTTTGCATCATTAATTTATGATCTTCGTGGAATATTTTTCAGGTATTTAGAATTTTGTAAGGCTAATGTTTAATATTCAGACTCAGTTGAATGCCTAATTTGTGTAGAGAATGACTATAAAATTACCACAGTTCAGTCCATACCCATTCCTGCCCACAAAATTGTCAAAAACCCCTTCCAAAGTGAGAAACTTGATGTTGATTGACACATTTTTCCTCCATGTGTTTTCTTGAACTGCTGAGATCCATGCACTCTGCTCATGGTTTAGATACAAACATCACCTTGACTGAAAGTGGGCAATTAGCTTTTCCTCAGTGGGTAACTTTTCTCCACATTCTCTGTCTGACAGCCCCTATTCCCACATGGACCCTGTAAAACCAGTCTCTATCTCAGTGAGGGGGCTCCAGACAGCTGCTGCCCCCAGGGGTGGAGAGGAAGAGACAGGTACCTGCAAGGATGAGGTGGCCTCAGGGAATTTGAGAAAACCTGGGGGAATAGTACCTGCAGCTGCAGCAGCAGCAGAGGAATAAATGAAGGGCAGCATTTCTGCCAGTCCTGCTAGGTGATGTGATTGCTAGAAATGGTTAAGATAATTTTCACCCACTTTTTTCTTCACCACAATCCCTCTACCCTTAATTTTTGTTTTTCCTAGAGCAGCCTCTTACAAACACTCCCTCTGCAAAGCTAGCGGAAGGAAGCAGGGCTCCCTGAAGCAGAAGAAGAGAAATCAAAGGACTTGTGGAGAAAAGGGAAAATAAATAAATAAAAAGGCTTGTTTATCTTTTTATTAATAGCAGAGTAGTGTTCCCAAGGGGATAGGCCAACTGTGACTCTAATCCAGCTATGCAAAGCTGCATCCCTGACTGTTTGGCTTGTGTTTCTTTTTTCCTCTTCTCTTTTCCAGGGTTAATTACTGGGAAAGAAAAGTGAAACACTTAATCCTTGCCTCATCAGATCTTCCCCTCCTTCCCCAGTGAACCACACACAACCTGAGTGTTTGCCCTCAGACCACAGAGCCAATGTTGAGCTGTCCCAGTATCTGCCACGTCTGTCCAGGCTCAGTGACACTCCGAGGCTGTATGTGAAGGAGGACAGGGCCAAAACTGCCACGTTGCACGGTACAGCGAGTCGGTTAATGACAACAGGGGGTGGTTTTAATTCATGTTTGCGTGAAGGAACATTCAAATGGGTCGGTGACACTGCTCTGCTGTCACCCAGGGAAAATGAGCATAACCTACGCATTGCCTGGCAGTGAGATGGCCTCTTGACATGCCTTGAAAGGGAAGCTGGAGGAGCTGGCTGTGATGGGCCAATAGGCTTTGAAATGCATCCCAGGGAAGGGAACATTAGAGCCACTGATATTCATGTGAAGAGTGGCCCTGGCCTGCTGCGTCTGTCATAACAGTGCAGAATGCTGGCCAGCTTAATGACATCATCCTGCTGCAGTGCTGTTCCCCTAAGGACTTGCTCACCATCTCCAAAGTTCTGCCACAGCAGGACCTTCCATGCTGGTGTTTCTGAAGCATATTTTGTGCTTGGGCTCTGTCCTGAAAGCTGGAGACTTTTATTTCAGGATATCTGAGGGAGGATTTTCAAAGGCATATCTCATCAAAAGTCAAAAGGAATGAAGAACCTGACCTCCTTGTGTGCAGCTCAGACTCTCTCCCCAAGCTGCTCTGGCTTTCCTTTCAGGATGGCAAAGCCTTATCTGTCCTGCTCGGTAATGAAGCTGGTTTGTAGTCATCAGGGGTTTTCTTGAAAGAAGCAGTCCCAGTGGTCACATGCAATATCCCAGTCCACCTTTAACTATGGCACAGCTAGGAGCTGCAGCAAAGTTGATTTGGTAGAGACAGTGTCAGCCTTGAGATATCTCAAAGAAGTTATATTAATTAAATGAAGTAGTGGCAGTTTTGCCAGGTGCTCATAGCCTCCTCCAACCTACTTTTCCTCAGGTGACCAGGCTTGTCATGAAGTCCTGTGGTTTCCTGAGCAGGTTATCAGCATCTGACCTTCTGTGCAAGAACGGATGGCAAGTGGTTTTGAATAAGCATCCCCAAATATGCAGTGGGAAACACAATTTCCCAGAAGTCATGGTGAAGGGAGAGGAAAGGGCTGATATGAAATGTTTTTTAAAGCTCCTAACTGAGGGAAGGAGAAAAGCAAGGAAGGATAAGTGTCCAGATGGGAAAAGAGGAAGGAAAAAATGCATCTTAGTGCCTGGAACATGGTACCTCTCTGAAACTGCTGAGAGGGATGCAGTCTTCTCTGCAAATCAAGATGAGCTGGCTGGCCAATGAAGCATGCCCGGCATTTTATTTCTCATATTGTTTGGAGATAGCGATTCAGCTGAGTGCATTCAGCAAATAAAGATCAAATAACCTGCTGTGAATAATGTTTTAAACCCGGGTTCCTATCAGGATCTAGTTATAAGCCCATATACTCCGTTGGATAAAAAATAAGTTACACATGGCTGGAGGCAGTATTACTTTCTATGGAAGATCAAATCTGTTTTGAAATAGAAAATGTTTAGTGATTCCCCCCCCTCCTTTTATTTTTTTGGAAGGGCTAAATGACATAAAGCTGTCTGACAGAGAGGATGGAGGAGGGTGGACCAGTATTCCACCCACCACCTCTGGGTCCAGAGATAAGTATCCATGCTAAAAAAGGGGGTGAGCCCCCAGAGGAGAAGTGAGGCTGAGCCCACATTGCCAGCTGGTCTGGCTGTTTAGCCTGGAATCAAGCTAACCTCTACTGCACTAAGCTCCTTAGCTGTGCAGAGAAACAAGCCCCTGATGAGCTGATCTTTTGGTTGCATGATGATAATCAGCACCTTGGCTGCCAGCCACGGGGAAAAACCACCAGTTGCTGCTATTCTCTCTTTCGCATGCGCACCTGAACCAACTCGTGGCTTCACAGCAGAGGGGAATTTCTACTGAGTTGATTGGGCCAGATGTAGATGCTGATGCTTGGTTTTGAAGAGCACTGCACAAATAGTTCTACTTATTTTAAAGAAGGCATCGATGGAGGAAAGTACTTTCTACAGCAGCATGGCAATGTAGCCCCTTCTCTTTGCAAGGAGAGCCAGCAATACCCCATTGCTGCCTGTGGAAAACCACACTAGAATGATAGAAAATGCCTACTGAAAATTTTCATAGTGATTTCAGAACTACTTTCCTTTGACTGTGGCATTTCTCTTGACCCTGTTTTGTTTTCCTTTCTGTGTCCTTCACCTTTTCTCACACAAGCCAAAGCTTCTGCTTTTTAAGGGGTCTTGAAGAGTTGCAAAAAATCTGCATAAACCCTCAGTATTCCCTCTTCAATAGTCCTTCAGCCAGACAGATGGTTGAAAATTTTCCCTCTAAACTGTTTTTTTTTTTTTTAAAGACATGTTTATTGTCTGAAGTATCTGCTTTGCAGTACAAACTTCAATTATTCCTCAGAAAAACAAATATTAAAAAATGAAAACATTTTGACTGCTACCCTAAATACTTCAGCCAAAAAAAAATCCAGTCCCCAGTGTGTGTGTGTTTTTGTCTCTATTAAAATACTTCGATTTGGAAATGCTGCCACATAGGGGATTTTGTCAGAGCAATTCTCATTCTCTTTCCCCACCATGGACCGAATGCCCTAAATCTTCTGCCTTCTCTGTGGTGAGCCATGGCAGAGGTCCTGGGGGCATTGTTACCCTTCTCTGAGGGAGGAAACCCTCAGAGAAGGAGTGTGGGCAGGAGGTCTCACCTGCAAAGACAGAGCCTTCAACAGAAGTAGTTGAAGTCTGACTTTCATTATTAATGTGGAACACCTTTGATTGTGGCTATGATATTTCAGGCTATTTCCTTCAAAATACTGAATTTAGAAAAAAACATACTTTCTTTTCAGGGAATTTCTTACTGCTCAACTAGCTTTGGTTGCCATGATTTCTAGTTAAATCTTTGTCTTGGCCACCCACCTCAGGTATCCTTTCCAAGGTGAGCCTAGAGATTCAATCACAGGTGACCAGGATGTGTTTCCTTTGTTTCAAGAGCAGTGAGAGAAGCCCAGCCTCTAACCCTCACATACTGCAATTATTGAGTACTGACTACTAGAGCATTTTGCTGGATGCTAAGAACATGGGGAAGATGGGACATATTGCTGCTTCTAAGAAAGTACTCGTATTTTGCTTATGCATGAAGTTCAAACTGTTCTGCAAAGCATAAATGGAAAGATGGACAGTTTTCAAGTCTATTGGCAAGAACTAAGAACACAAGAAGGAAAATGAGACACATTTCTTCACTCCTTCCAGACAGAATAACTGGTGGGAAAGAGACAGGGGCTGCAGATGTACTTGTCCCTGCTGACACAGGTTTACTCTGCCCACACTTTAAGATGACCAGCACCCATCTCACTGCAGTACCATGGCATGGAGCCCAAGCAGCTAAATAAACTCAGCCTGTCAGTACAGCATATTAGCTCTGGCTCAGTGCCATCCTGATGTGGTCATGCAATTTCTGGTCAGCTCAGCATCTCATCAGCGCTTGCTCACATCTCCTCCGCAGTCCCAAGGCAAGATATCTTTCATGCTTTGCTCCTCCTCTCTCAACCCACAAGGATTCCATCTGCATATTTACAAGACAAAATGACTTTCCTGGTTTACCATGGAAATAATTTTCAGAGTGAATAAATGAATGCAGCTTGAAAATTTAAGAAGACTCAGATTATTTCTCCTAATGTAGCTCAGGCCTAAAATGTTCCTGTTGGGAGCATACATCCCCTGCTTCTAGTCTACGACTTCTAGAGCAACCCCAATTTTCCAGCAATAGAGAGAGCTATGAGACCTGGAGAAGTACAGCACTCTTGATTACAGCTTTGTTGAAAAACATTGTTCTGAGATGTCTGGAGACCAGATAATAGGCACTGTTTTAGTTTAAAATAAGAGGCATTTCATGAATAAGGCTTCCCGGTGTGCAGACACAGGGGAATATTGAAACTGTCTGTTGGTGCTCTCTGGACTTGCCTGTCTGGATTGTATTGTCATTATGTTTTCCCCAGAAGTCCCACTTTTGGAGAAGCTGCACCAACGGGCCCTCACTGCAGATCCAGCCAGTCAGCAGTGCTAGCTGAGATAAACTTAAATACAGGGAGAAGGAAAGAGACTTTGTAGATTTGATCCTTTTATTACTGGGTTATGTAGCTTTTTCTTGCCTTCCTTAATCTGCCACTGTGTTGTCTAGTTAGATGTTGTAAATACTCACTTTTATGTGCATTTTATCATTCCTGAGTTTGAGCTCAGTCTGTTTACAGCACAAGTGGTTTGATACTCAGGCATGTTTTACCACAGGTATATAGTTGTTCATAAAGCCATGGCAGTGGAATAACTTGTAAGTACCCAGCTTTCCTGGGAATTACTGCTGATCACCCACAGCCTGGTAGGAAACATAAGTTTCATTGGTATAGTTTGAAAGCTGGTGTTGCAGAAGTCTGGAGAAGATCTGTTTCCAAGTGACCACTTACTCAAAGGAAGGATTTCTCCTGGCACACAGAGTCTGGTGGTCCTGGGACATCCCTAACTCCCATGGAGAAGAGGGCCTCATGTCTCCAGCCATGAAGTAGAGCCTAATCCTGGCATAGTGCTGAGCACAGGAAGGAGAAGTAAAGGCTAAGACCATAGCACCCCTATTCTTGCACATCAGGCCCCAAACACAGACATCTCTGGGATTAAAAAAAAACTTTAAAAATTCCTTGAGTCAATAACAGAAGTTATTATCCTTCCATTATCACTTCAGGACCTGGCTAATGGCAAAGATGACGAACACTGTCAGTCATATATCCAGTATTTTCTACTGAGCTTCCAGCTAAACTCAGGAGAAAAGTGCAGATTAAGAAGCCACCCTCAGCCTCGGAGGACAAAGTCATCTCTTTAGGTGAATCATCAGCCTTGGAGACAGCAAAAAGCATATCCAGTGCAAGTTTTTGTGTAATCACACACATCACCAGCCTCAACCAGAGCTGCTTCATCTTTGTATTGCATCGGTTTTGCTGCATGTGGATCATACAAACAGACCTTGAAATCTGCTAGCAACCAATTGCATTTGAGCATTTCAGATTTAATAACGAATATCTTCTGCTTTTCATTAGGGATGTGCAGCTTCCAGACTTCCTGATGTGAATCCAGAGAAGCTGGCAATAAAGGGAAATGAACAGCCCCTGCATAATGGAGCTGGTTTTTATGTCGACACAGCTCTCTCTTTCGTCTAATTTTTTTGTGAGTGCATGTAGGACTCCCAGGGGATTAATTGTGTTGGATGGCAGATTCTGTGCAGCATTCATACAGCTCCCCCATTCACTTCCCATCTGACCAGTGTCAGCCTCTGCAGTTACAGTTCTTGGTGTCCCACCTGAGGGACACACTTCAGTGCTTCGTCATCCACCTAAATTGCTCACCATGCAACTTGCTGATGTCTAACACAGCCTTCTGCTTCTCTGGTTTGGACTCTGGACTCCTTTCAGAATGTGCCAGTGTACAGTCTGGCCAAGGTGCTCCTTTACCTTCTACCTGAGCTGTACCCAGGTCTCTTCCATGATGTTTTTCTTGCCTCTGCTCTGCTAGTCCCTTGCTGTCTTTCAGAGTCTAGGCAAATATAATCACTTATGCTTTGAGATGAAGGGCAAGATCTTGACATAGTGGCCTGGGGAGGGCATGAAAATTACCTTGTTCACACTGTCTCTTGAAACTATCCACTTCAACTGAGAAATCTCTCAAGTGTGTGTTTTCCAAGGAAGAAATGCATGTGCTTTGTTTTCACTCAGTTCAAATGACTGTGGTTTAATGCCTCATCCACAGCTCAATGCCTGTGACATTGTAGATTCTTTCCTGTGAGTTTCCAATACAACCTAAACCCCATGTCTCACTTGCCAAGGACTTTTGTTCTTCCAACTCAGTTACAATCACGGCATTGAATGATGTGGAAGGACAGCACAGTCTAAAGATCAGAAGTTGTGGGCCTTTGCTCAGTTCTGCTGCTTATTGGGTTGAATGACCATTACCCTTCCAAGGGCCATGCTCTCCTCCCTCTCTACAATGGAGTTTGCATCTTCTTCCCCAAGAGATGGGAGAGTGACAAAAGAGCACAGCAGCCATGACAGCCATGAGGATACCTGTTAGCCCATGACAGGCAGCCAGACAGGCACAATGCTCATGTGCTTGGAGCGTCCTGAAGCATGACAGAGAAATACATAGGCACTCATCTAGAAAAGTGCTGAGCAATTCAGAATAGGAACAGCCTATTGTCTCTCTTGAGGAGGAAAGCAAAAATATGACCCTTGGTTTCTGTATGCAAGGAGTTGGATTCATCTCACTTCTACAAGGCAGACATTTCCATTTGAGCTAGGCACCCCAGGCTCCAATTATAGCCAGAGAAACACAGGCACTCATCCTAATGTCCGTATTAGGATGAGATGAACTGCACTTTAAAATGCCTATTATTCTTTCTAGCCTGTGAAATAAACCTATGACAAGTGGATCAGTTCTCCAAATAGGTAAATGAAATGAATCTGATTTCTGGGTATACCAGTGCAGCATTGTCTGCCCCCTCACAGTTTGATACTGGATCAGTTATAGAGTCTACAGTTTTTATAAATTGGATTCTTGAGTGCAGCTTCTGGAGCTTTTAGCCAGATCAGGCAGCTGGTGGTGTAAAATACCTTCTAGATGTCTCTAGAGATTAAAGCCCGTTGAATATTTACTCAGCTGTCAGTCTTGTTTTCTTGACTTTACTGCAACAAGCAACAAGATAAATTTCATATATTAACTAATGCTAAATTGTACCTCAATTTTATGAACTCCTTTACATCTTGAGATACTAGTCACTATGGGTGACAGTGATTAATTCATTATGCCTTAAGGTTTGTATCAGACCAAATGTACATTCCTCAGTAGGAGTGAAATGCACTGTGAGACAAAGAACAAAACATCCCCTCATTCTGATACTGTGCACTACCTACGGAGAAGTCAGTCCTACCTGTGTCCTTGGTCCAACACAGTTCTGGAATTGAATAATGCTTTGGGGAAATTTTTAAGGTCTAGAGACTTTCTGACCACAGGAGTCCAGCGAACAGAGGCTGAAAACCAACATGCCAGGCTAACAGCCTCTTTGCAACAGACCTCTCTTCTTGGTGCCTTTTCCTGTTTAAACTGTTTTGTCTTGACTGTGAATAATCATAACATCGAAACATTTCTGATGAGATTTCTTCTGTTGTGACTTCCTAATATACCTGAGTCTTCCAACAGAAAGATTTCCAAAGGACAGGAGTCCCCCTTTCCCTCCAGAGCTCTTCAGTAGAATTTCTTACTTACATAGCACCCAGCTGTGAGACTTCGCACTATTATGTTTGTATCACATTTCCATCTACTTCCAGCTGCATTTTGTTTTCCATGTGTGCAGCCGAGCCCCTGCTCTGCTCCTGCCCATGTGCTGCCACGCAGCTCCCACACACCAGCTTTCATCACTCCACTGGTCCTTCCCCACAAAAACCCAGCAAGGCCCAGAGTTAATTAAATACCAACAATGCAGGAGTTCACCGTAGAATCATAGAATGGTAGGCATTGGAAGGCCTCTGGAAGGAATGACTCTGGAGGTCATTGAATCCAACCCCCCTGCCAGCGCAGGAACACCCAAAGCAGGCCACACAGGAACAGATCCAGGTGGATCTTGAAAGTCTCCAGAGAAGGAGACTCCACAGCCTCTCTGAGCAGCCTGTTCCAGGCTGTCACTCTCACAAGTGAAGAAGTCTTTCCTCATGTTCAGGTGGACCTTCCTGTGTTTCACCTTGCTACCATTACCTCTTGTCCTATCAC
>JANIJG010011279.1:55541-82165 GCA_024611175.1 Megaceryle torquata
GAACCCATCAAAGTGCATTTGCAAGGGCTACCCTTCAGATATTTGTAAACATTAATAAGATGCCCTCTCAGTCTTCTCTTTTCCAGGCTAAAGAGCCCCAGGGCTCTCAGTCTTCCTCATAAGAGAGATGTTCCAGTCCCTTAATCATCTTATTAATTAATCCCAGCAAGTCAAAGGCAGGAGCTTCCTGATTTGTCATTGCTGCTCTCAGCACCTCTGATGAGATGCTCCCACCAGGACAGGGCCTCATCCTGGGCAGCCACCACTGATGCTGGGGAACTCACTCCCCTCAGCACAGAGCTGACATTTAAGCTTTTCCTCCTCTCTGCTCCCTCACACAGCTCCAAAGATCAAGGGCAAGAGGGCATCATTAAGCCTAACCCACGAACAAATGACACACGCATCTCTCACTGCCAAGCCCCCACATCCTCAGTCTCCCTGGTATTGTGTCAGGCCTCATAATGCTTCTCCTTCCCAGGGAATTCACTCCTCCCACTTCAAAATCAGTAAGTGCACCGTCCCTACTGAAAAGCCTGTTGCTGATGCTGTCTGCATCCTCAACTGCCAGCAAGCTGCAAAACTTTGGTGCATTTGGATTTCAGCCTCTGGGCATCTGTAAGCCCTGAGGAGTAAGTCCACGGTGAGCTGTGGAGACTGGGAGGATCCCGCTGATAACAAACACCTCCTGAAGCTGCCTTTGCAATCTGCTGGCTCCCCTGGCACCATGTAAAGGTGCTGTATTGAAAACTTGGAGCAGTGGGGTCAGAGAAGAGACTACAGCAGAGAAAGGAAAGAACGAGAGCCATCACAGTGCAGTAGTGTCAGCGGGTGGGCTGCTCCCTGCTCACTCCATCTGTGCCCCCAGCTGTAGAGCAATAGAAATAGGACCTTGCTCTGAATTACTACTATCTCAGGTCCCTGAATCCAGTTTCATCCCTTAAAAGCTAGGCTTGTTCCCAGAAGTTTGTTATGGATTTACAAAGTTTCCTTCGTTGCACCTGCTTTCCGGCAGGTTTATTACCAGCAGCTGCTAACAAGCACTGCTGCCTTGGTGGCTTGTCAGAATTCCTGTGTTTATTTGCTTGGGATTTTTATAGGGTTGCCGTGTTGTTGGCACTATAAAATCTCGATTCAATTCATTGGCTTGACTAGCTGGCAAGGAAGAGCAAACAGCAATGCATAAATTATCTTTGAAAACAGAAACACCTATGTTGAAAAAAATGCAGCCTTTCGGCTCCTAACCTAGACAGAACATTGCTGTAAATGTTAGCTACTCTGGAATCAAAGAAGAGTGCTGGAGCCTGTTCATGCAGCCCTGCTAGTGAATTTCGGCTCTTTGGAAAAAGCCATTAGCATTTGTTTAGTTATTTTCAAGCAGAAGTTGGCAATCTTTAATCTGTGATATTTCTCATAACTTATTGACACACATCTTTCTTTTCTGCAGAAACACTGCTGGTTTAAATTAGTGCAAATTAATCAATAGCAGGGGGGCCATGCTGAGTTCCAGTGACAGGCAGGTGAGGAGCTCTGGTTGCATGATGAACAGGGCAATGTGTAAAACGACAACTGCAGATGAAGCTTCATGGAGCTGCACTGTGCAGCAGGACAGGTGTAGCAGGGAGGAGAAAGCACAGCTCTGATTCCACAGCTCAGTTATGCCACACAATGGGAATGCACATTTAATTATCACTTCAAAACTTCAGGAAGTATGTAAGTTACAGGTCTCCCCTGTGCATCCTCTGCAGAGACTGAGAGGCGTTTCAGCTCCTGCTTGCCATCGCTTAGGGTCATTTGGGTATTTTTTATCTCAAGCTATAGATAGTATCTGGCCATTCTGGAAAGCTTGTTTTTGCTGGGTTTCTCAGTCTAAGAGGGGCTGTCTCTGTTACACTGGCAGACAGTAGAAGTGCATGTGTCTGCATGGGGGTGTCTGTGTGTCCCTGGTCTCAGCTTCCTCACCCAGCCCTGCTGCTGCACCCACTCCTCCAGATACTGCCAGAACCAGATGTCCTGGGTTCTTGGGCTTCCTGGTCTCCCAGAAAAGCTGTGGACTGATGGCCATTTTCAAAGCACAGCCTTGATGCTCACTGATGTGTCTAAGGGAGTGATCACATCACCACCCTAGAGCTGTCAGTGGACAAAATCAGGGAAAGTCAGGGAAAAACAGTGGAGAAAATGCTGATCAATTTAAAATGCATAACTTGTTTGAATTAACATATGCATGGCTTATGTACTTTTAGTTGGATAGCCAGGTACAACTCCTGATTTTCTCCACTGGTCACAGAACAAGATCAGTATCTGGCAGCCATGAGCAGGAAGAACCTAAATTACTCCTTTCCTCTCCTATGTTCTGTGCAGACAGGCCATTGCCCACTGTTCACGTGGACCAAACATTACAGCTATTCTTGAAACCTTCTCAGATATTTTGCAGCTTATGTGAAGCTTCTAGCTCAGAGGCTACTAAAGGATATGTTTGAAATACCAAGGTCCTCCATCATCTCTGCTCCTAGGTGGTTCATTGAAAGGTCAGTCCCTGGTCTTGGTTGGCAGCAGTTTCCTGGGTTCATTGCGGAAGTCTACAACAAATACAATACAACTATCCTCTCTCCAGGGCTTCTGGTATTTGTTTCCTTCCTGTCTGCAACCAAGAAGCCCACTGATTAGATGTTAGACTTCACCAGAACATGAGAGATTCTACTGCTACAACCTTTGGGTTTCAGCTGTTCAAAATTCTTTCTGCTGGTTTGTTTTTGTATGACCATATCAAGCCACAGCTGCATCTGCAGCCTTACCACAGACACCCACAGGCCTTGTCCACATGGTGCCCCCACTGATATGACAAGCCACGCTGCACTTGCTTTTTCCCAGGTCTGCAGGATCCAACCACTACAAACTCCCATGTTCCCCTTTTTGTCTTCCTGCCACATCCCTGGCAGCGGCAGCAGCAGCAAAAATCATTCCAGGATCAAAACCTGCTTTCTATTATCCAGCTTTGGTTGATGATGATGTACAAAGCAGAGAGAAAAGAGACAGCTTCATTTTCATAGGTTAGGTGTTGACCCTGCTGGGCTTAGTGTAGCATGAAACTGGTTTTGACTAGTAAACTGAATAAATATGCCAGTGAAGCTGTAGAGGGGCAATATATATGCAACACTAAGGTGCCATTTTTACAAAATGACTTTGATACATCAGAGGGCTAAGCTGATGCCCAGTGCATTAAAAATCCTGTGAACAGGAGCTCAGGGAAATATTTCAATTCATAATCTGTTTGCAGGAAACAGCTTTGTCTCCTACTTCAAAATGTGAAACCATTTGGCAGAGCGGCTCAGGGCAGAAACCATGGGACACAGTGCTGCCAGTCAGCCCAAGGGATGCAGCAAGAAGGTGAACTAAGGCCTCTCTGCTTCATTGTCAGGTCTGCAAGAGCCAAGAAAATTACTAGCACAGTAGATGCAGGAGAAAGAGCAAGAGCTGGTTTGTTAGCAGTAAAGTCTACATTTCCTGTGATATTCAGTCTGGGGGGAAGCAGCAAAGTTAATGTTTGGGAGCTGGTGACTGTGCAGTAGAGGATGTAATGGAAGGATGATAAAATAATGATTATTTTGGCATTTCAGCCCACAGACACTTTTCCCAGACAGGGACCTGTGGTTCTGGATTGTCCTACAGTGCTCAGTGCTCTGGCAAAGGGCTTTGGCCTGTCTTTCTGGATCTGCACCACAGCACCATCCATGGTAGAGGATTAATATCTTGACAAGTTTAAATATGAGTTGTGACACAGGGCATGAGGTTTTTCCAGTTGAATTCAGAGAAATCTGAAGGTGATCCTCATCCTCCCCAGTCTCAGGAGTGGCCAAGCCTGTGACTCCACTCTGATTCTACCTCAAATGGCAAACCCTGTTCTTTCTTATAGAATCATAGAATGTTTTAGTCTGGAAGGGACCTTTAGAGGGCATCTGGTCCAACCCCCCTACACAAGTAGGGACATCTCTACCTAGGGCAGGTTGCTCAGAGCCCCATCAAGCCTGACCTTGAATGATTCCAGGGATGGGACCTCCACTACCTCTCTGGGCAGCCCATTCCAGTGCTCTATCACCCTCATATTAAAGAACTTTTTTTTCTAATATCCAGTCTAAATCTGTTATTTCCTAGCTTAAAACCATTGCTCCTTGTCCTAACATTACAAACCCTTTTGAATTAACCTTCCCTCTCCTTCATGTAGGCCCCCTTCAGATACTGGAAGGTCACTATAAGGTCCTCCCAAGCCTTCTCTTCTCCAGATTGAACAGCCCCAACTCCCTCAGCTTGTCTTCATACGAGAGATGCTCCATTCCCCTGATCATTTTGGTGGCCCTCCTCTGGACACACTCCAATATGTCTACATTCTTCTTGTGCTGGAGGCTCCAGAACTGGACGCAGTACTTCCCCCGGAACTCGGTTACAAGGATTTTCATGGATGCACTATAAAAGAGGCACAGGCTCAGAAGACATCCCACTTTATATACTTTTGAAGCTATATCTTCCCTGGCAGGAGCCAAGATAGCCAATCACTGCGAGTGCTCCAAGCTGGTCAGGTGCAATCCCACTCCACCCTAAGAAGCATATGGTCATTTATAACAGAGTGCTGCACTCACCTTGGTGGCAGCATTCCCTAAAAGATTCCATCACATCTTAATAAATTACGTGGAATTTTCCTTTAATTCCTGCAGCAGCAGGCAGCGATAACAAAAAAATGCATCTCTTGTCCTCATTTATGCTCCAGTGCCTCACTGTGATTTTTTTGCATAGTCCTTAAATACATGGACGGGGAGTTCTGCTATCTAAAATTACTGCCTCAGCATGGTGAGAGTTCCCCTCACCATGGGTTAATCTGGATGTAAAGTCAGAAGAACCAGCTTACTTGTGCACAGTGTGGCACATGTCTACTCATAGGCAAAGAACATGCTTAGACACAAGCAAAAGAAAATCAGGGCTGTTATGATTGCTCTTTTAGGCCAGAGACAACAAAGAACTGGGCTGAGGTCAGTGAATTCTGTGGACAAGAGGAGACTTGAGACCTTTGATTCATAATTCACTGTTCACATATAAAATTTTGGGTTTTTTTTCCTTTGCCTCCCTTGGGGCAATGATGGCTTCTACTAAGGAAAGAGCAAATGTAGTAAAGGAAAGCTTCTCATATTGAAATACATTTTTCTATTAAATATAGAGGGCAAAGGAGAAAAAGTTAGAGTGGAAGAGATCCTGACAAAGGTTTATTTAATATGAGCTGCATTTATATTTTTGGTGAGTTACAGGGCATAAATTGAGCATTTTAATGTATTCCATAATGCTGCAGAAACATGACCTTGAAGTTAGCACAGAAATCTATTTCAGCTTTTATTTAGCAGCTGTGTAGCCTTTCAGAATATGAACTTTAATAGGAGTGGAGTTAACAACCAATCATCTTCACTCAGGCATGGTCATAATCTGAACATATACTCTTCTCTATTACTATTTGTTTAATTCTCCATCCTTTGAAATAGGTGCTCAAATCCCTATTCTGTCTCCAAGATCAGGAGTCTCCACCTGTTTCATCTGCTTCTGTGCAGGGGAAGCACTTGGGAGAAGTGCAGTACACTCCAATTGCTCACAGAACATTTTCTGCCCTGATAAAACTTCACAGCCCCCAAGATATTTCTCCTAAAACTGGACTGTCTTGCAAGAAAATAAAACCAAAATTTTTGACATGTGTCTACAACTTAAAAAAAAAATTTTCCCAAAAATATTTCAAGCAGGAAAATCCACTAAAATTCTTTTTTTTTTTTTTTAAGAGGAAGAAACAAGTGTTTAGGACACATATTTTGGTAGGAGAAAAATACTGTCATGGGAGAAATCACACTGTGCAGAGTGTGTTGCTGCCCAGCCCAAGTTGTACAAGGATGACAGCAGCAATCTCTCATAACACCACACCTAAGAAAAGCAAAAACTGTAGCAGTAGATGAACTTGTGAAAATACAAAGAAGAATTAAAGAACCAGGAATGAGTAAGCTCTGTTCCAGTCTACTTGCTGGCTTCTTGATTGACAGAAAGATTCATAGGCTGGAGGAAAGAAGAAGCATTTCTTGATAAGAAACATTTCACTGCTAGGTTCCTTTTTTGCCTGTCTGTCTAGAGGCAAGTGACAACCCAGTGCACAGTCCTGCACCTGCTCCATCAGGATTCACAGCTGTTGTTTGTTCAGCATCACAGTTATTGCATCTGAAAGCCCCGTCCAGAGGTCTCCGGCACTGCCCCTGTCCAAATCCCTTCCTTTGCAGCTCATGAGATCTGCTCAAAGGGGTTGCCCTCTCTTTCACCTTCCAGTAACCCGCTGGCAAATGAAAGGAAAGGAAGAGGCAGCAGAAAGGAGGAGGGAAGTTGTACCAAGTGTGTGAAATTAACAGAGGACAAAAAGTTACCCACCCAAAAAAAAGGTACGCAGAGTGAATGTGGCTGACAAACTGTCACTGATGGTGTCCTTCACTTCCCTTGCTGTCATCTGTAATTCATCAGAAGCAGACAGAGGATTCAGAATCATATCAGGGTGGCATCTTCCATCACAAGAAACTCCGTACTTCTAATTAACTTTCCCATTGACCCGAAGACGAACACTGTGTGTGTGTGCATGTGTGCGGCGAGAGTCAGAGAGGGATACAGCACTCTGAGATCTCCACGTTTACGGCACTGCTGTGTGATTGGCTTGGGGGGGAGGGGCGCGGCATTAATTTGTGCCTCTGAGGCACGCATGGATTGTCTTTAAATTTGCTTGAAACAGAGGTTTCCTTTGCTGTTGTGATCTGCCCTTGTCTGAAGGAAAACGTGCTTCCCATGCAGTGGCTGCAGTACAGCACGGCACGTAAAGCCCGACAATCCTGAAGGAGTTCTCTGGTTTGCTTTGTGAGAACAATGGGTTTATGGGCCTTTCTCCTAAGTTAAGGATGTTGGCTTTACACAGACTCAATAATATTAATCTTACTTTACACTACTGTTACCAAACCCACCCCTCATCCCTCTTACAGGCAGGTAGGCTGATTTACAAGGAGGACTAAAGCCATGCTTCAGGGAGGAACGTGCCAACTTAGATCAAAGAATCCAGCTCTCCCTATCTCTTGTCTTTAACAATGGACAGCAATAAATGTTTAGGGATTGTTCTTAAGGAGTGAGTGGGCAAATAGGCATAACCCTCTCAATGGTTTGGCCAGTGGTTGTGGCACAAGGGCAGCCTTAGATTTGGGGTAAGTTGAAGTCTTCAGCTGTGTGGGTAACCCAATTTGGGATGGTTCTCAGGAGTCCAGGTGGACAGAAACAAGGTTTCAAAATGTTTCAAGGCTTTCCAAAACAAAATTGCAAGGTTTCAAATCTGATCTGCTAAAGCACTCTCGGTCACTTCAGAATAAACCTTGGGTCTTGAAGAGCTGATTTATTATTGATGCCATGGGATGAAATTATTTTTTAATGATTCTTTTGTAACTGAGCAGTAAGATCCTAATGGATTGTAGCCATGCTGGACCTAAATGTTAGAGTAAGTTACCCTGGAAAACCAGTAACTGCCTGGTTCAACAGCCTGGAAATCTTAGGGTGACTTGATATAAATTAACAGGTAGAGGTTTATAATGCATTAAATGTGACAATTAATCTTACAGTCAGTGAAGCAGCTTCTCTGCGAGTTATTTTGATGTGAAATTACATTTTATTTTACTCTCCCTGAATCCCCTGGTCTCACTCAAGATGCCATAAATTTTGTATTCACAACACCAATCAGCAGAGTAAAAGCTGTTAAAGAGGAAGGTAAAAATGTAGTCACTTAAGTACAAAATGGTTGGCTACAGCAACCTCATACAGTCTGTCTCTCAAAATCACTTGTTACTTTCAAAGAAGTTGGATTAGTGGCCATATATGTTTGTGTTGAGCCTGTCCATGCTGCAGGCTGTTTCCTAGGGTTGCAAACAATTCTCTATGTAACCCATGTGCCCCAACGCCAGATTAAGCTCAGCCAACAGTACTGCCTCTGCTGTGAAGCACAGAGAGCCTTATCACAGTTATTATGTTCAATTAGTTTTCCCATCTAATTTGAGCAATTACATCTGAGAACTTTTGTTGTTTTTTTGGTTTTTTGGTTTTTTTTTTTAATGAAATATGCTTTATCCTCCCTTCCAGTTTCTCATTGCATGGATAAGATGATTTCTTTATATTATGTATATTGAGATCAATGGCAAGCTAAGCACATTGCAGAGCCCACTATGTCTCTGGAAGGCATTTTAAGAAGTTTATGAGGGCAGCAACTTGTCATTTGACTGGTCATTTGCAGAACATATATGAAACATAGTCAGGAGAGCAGAGGATTATCTGTGGATTGTTGCAGGAAATTTTATGGGTTCTTCCATGGAGAGAGGTGGTAGAAGCAGGATAAACTTGGGACACATAGGTCCTGCTGAAAACAGGCAGATGAGACTAAGTTGTCAGTATATGTGCACATACTGACAGCAATACTGGGAAGAGCCAGTAGGGCCCTCTGGGAGTTGGGGTCATCTATAACGATGGGCAAAGTGGATAGAGTATTTAGATGAATATGGTGTTTACATAAATTTGACTTTGGGGATTGACTGATGTATGACTGATTAATTAGGAGTGTGATTAAGAGAGTGTTGTCCTTGAGGGCAGAGTCCTTAGCATCCTGGTATGGAAGGTCACCCAAACCAGGACATTATCTCAAGCCCTTGCCAATATTTCTGGAGGACCAACATTCAGGCTCTGGCATGTAAGTGGTCTTTGGAGGTTTCCAGGCAGTTTAATTCACTCAGCTAGAAATAATTCTGGTGTTCAGCAGGGCATGGCAGGGTGTCTGTGGAGAGGTAGTGGATTAATTTATTTAGTCTATAAATTAGGAAAATATACTGGCCTCAGATGTAAGCAAGACAGATGCTGATGAGAGGATTGCAAGCTAAAAACCATTAGGAAGAACTTGCACACACCGCATCTGTGTATTAGCCTTGAGGTCAGCAGAGCAGGGTCCTGGAGCCCTCCCGATAGCTGACATGAGATGAAAAGCTCTTCAACAAATGGGCCCTGATTTCACCTGCACTCAGCTACCAAGAGGGTTGTTTCTGAATGGCCAGGTGTGGCCTTTCGCCCCAAGCCTTCCAACTTGCACATGGCTGAATGAGTCTGCTAAAGTGATCAGCTGGGAAATAGCTAATATCATTAAATAGCATTTAAGCTGTCATTTTTATGTGTAGAGTCAACACCCCTCGTGATGAATGGGTCAGCTCATGCCTCAGGGAGTGATCGTTGCAGGTGTGTTGCTGCTTTGGAAAAACATCAGGGGCTTGGTTTGTCCTGGCTTATATTTAAGACTACAGCACAGTTTATGTAAAGGCAAGATTGGGCCCTGAGGAATGATGTCTGTCATAAGGCACATGAAAAAGAAAAAAGGAAGAAGCGTCATGTCAGATTCTTGATTTTGCTGAAGTTTCAACACAGCACAAATTCCCAAAGCCCCAGGAAGGAGCACTGAAATTTTCTTTAGCAGACTAATGATGTTTGAGGCTATTTTTTCTTGTTGCAGACAACTGCACACCAATACCAACAAAAAAGAGCCTAATGAACCTGCAGAAATGTATGGCCCTAATGAAGATGAAAGCCTCTCTTCCAGATACCTTGCCTAGAAACACAGAAATAAGGAGGAAATTTAAAAAAAAAAAACCCAAAAGACAAGGTGCCAGCTGCTTGGAGAGTTTTCAGAGGCTCAACTGGATCTGCAAAAAGGAAGAAAAGAAAGAAAGAACTTTTTCCCTGGGGTTCTTCTACAGGACCATTCTTCATTGCTGCTGAGTCTGCATTAAATGTCACAGCTGGTTGGAAGAGGAAGGCTTCTGAGTGGAGGGGAACACAGAAATATATATTTTTAATGGGCTCATAAGTTCCTGGAGAGAGAAATTCAGAGATGTTAAGCTTCTTGAGCTGAAAAGTTCTTCTGATTCCAAGGGCCTTGAGTGTAGCATTGCCTCTGGTGATTGTCAGCTCTCTGCAATCTCCACTCCATTTGTTATTTTATTTGTCTGAGAACAAACAGTCTATCACCTGATAAGATTTATAACTAATGCTGAGCAGGATTGCACAGAAAAGACCAAAACTTGTACAGTAAAGCTTGTTGGTTTTTACTGAGATCTGTTTCAGGATAGCAAGACATTAATATATCATCTTTCTCCTTTGGAAGCTGCCTTCAAGGCTCGATTTCTTTTTGCTGGTGAAAGAAGTTTGTCGTTTTATCTCCAGCCACTCATGATCTCTTGGGGTGACAGGCAGTTTCAGGCCTGAGGCTTTTTGGAAGTGTTTTGGGGGTAGGCAAGGCTGGACTGGCAGGAGATGCTGCACGTCACATTTGAGGTGGGTTGGTGGAGCTCTGTGGGAAAGCTGCCAAAGCTGCTGTCCATATCCTTTCCAGTACCATAACACAGAGCTGACATTTCTAAGAGTCAAGACTTTTCACAATACAGAAAAACACTGTTTCAAAAGACATTAAAACCAGTCACCTAATGGATACGGTTTTCTAATGAAGGGGAATAAAAATTATCAGCAGCAGACTAAAGTTCTTCTTCGGCTCTTGTGTCAAAAATCTCTGGGTCACCCTGAATTTAAGAGCTGAGTTTGAGATGTTATGTATGGGGGATTTTTTGGAACAAGAAGAGCTCTTAAAAAGGATGATTGTTTCTACCCCTACTATTCCTTGCATTGCAGTGGTGCCTTGAGATTTCATTTTTGGACTGAGTACATGTGCCAAGTACTGTCCAGACACAAAGCAGTGTATGACTGCACAGCCCAGGAGGACAACATATACCTTAGGAAAGAACAGAAATGTCTGACCTGCTAAAAACAATGAAAATATTTTTTTGATTGAGTCTATCTGGAAAATACACAAACAGGAGGAGGAAATGAAAAGGACAAAGCTCCAGTGCCTAAAGATGTTTCAAAGGCACAATTGGAGCTGCAGAGGCTGAAAAAAAAAAAAAAAAAAAAAAAAAAAAGAGAGAGAGAGATAAAGAAAACCAAAAAAAAAAGAAAAAAAGAAAAAAAATTTCCTGCCTCACTGTGGCTGTTACTACAGGGTCATTTTTCATTGCCACTGCTGCTGATTCTGCATTAAAAGGTGTAGCTTATTAAAGATTTGGTTTTGGGGAGGGTTAGGGGTGAGGGAATACATAGATATATATTTTTAATGGGATTGTAAGTGATTAGAAGGAGAAATGAAGGGCTGTTTAACTTGTATGGATGGAAAGTTCCCAGGACCTTGAATGCTGCAGAAGTTTTACCAAATGTCTTTTATCTCTGCAATCTTTACACCTGTTATGATTTTTATTTGTGCACTGACCAACAGGACCTGTGCTTTGCTAGGGTGTGTGACAGATGTTTGTTATTCATCCCCAACACAGACTAAAATGTCAGACAGTGTCCTACACCTCCTACTGATGATATCTATATAACATTCTCTGGTTAGATACAGGTCACTCTGACATAGGACTGAATACACATAACCACTTCCCACCACACCAATAGACTCTTACAGCTTGACTTTGATGAAACAATAAATTCAGATTTAAAGCTTCTAGTACTGGGCCAGGTACACTGTGGCTGCATGATGCAAAACACCGATTCGGTGGTTGGTTGTTCTGAGAGTTCATATTTGCTCAAAAGCCACTGATAGGCTGACAGTGCATCAGCTGACATTCTGCAGGACCTGGCCTTACATCTCATCTTGTAGTCAGCCTAAAATCTGAAGAAACTTTACATTGCCCTCTCCAGATGGTTACAGAGAAAGGCAGCCCTATTTCCACCCCAGATTCAGTTCAGTTCAGTCCCTAAGACTGAGCTGGTCCTGCACATGCCTGATGTGAATGGTCTTGGGACCAAGGCCATAAAGCATTAGCTTGTGAACTCACCTGTGCCTGGAATACATCCCCTCAGCAGGTTCACTGCAAGGCGGGCCTGCACGGCTGCTTGTCTTGATCTATGTGTCACATATTGTTGCTTGCTGAAGACACAAAGTGTGGGTAGAATATATCTTATAGCTGCATATTTCTTCCTTTCTCAACCAGTAAGATGTTTCTGGCTAGGAAGAGAAGCCCAAGCTGCAGGTGTATTTTTTTTCATTATTAAAATAAAATAAAAAGGTGACAGAGGTTTCTTCTGCCCATCTCTCCAGCTCAAGTGGTTTACTGCGATTTAAAATAAACAAAGATTGCTACACAGCAACCTCTCAACCTCTTCCCCAAGAGCCAGCCTTTGAGATGCCGAGCGTAGATAGAAGAATCATTAGAGTGTGATAAATAAACCTATCATGGGGATAACAGAAAGTCCTGAGCTACACATATCAGGTATATGGAAAGAGGAAGAGCTCACTCCAGTGAGGTGAAAGGGCAGGGTTGCATGCAGCTAATGTCTAAAAAGGAATTAGTTAAAATAAAACCAACAAATAAACCTGAAAACAAAAACCCCACAGAGTTAAAATAAAACTCAGAGAGGTAGTGAAGGGGAGAAAGAAGAAGTAAAGACATTTATTCAAGGTAAAAGTTACAGGGGTAATTACAGTGAGCCAGGGTAGGATGACTCCATGTGTAGGGACAGCAGCTGCACGCTCCACCTCCAGGCACAGCATCTTTAAAGGTTAGGGACCACTGCTGTGAGATGCTGCTCAGTGCAGAGACAGACAGACACAGCATGGCATGGCATTTTTATAACTTTGACTGAAGTCATGTTCAGGCTTGGTTATGGCCTGATATATTAGCTCAGAAGCCGATGAAACCAGGATTTACATTTTCATTATAAAAGCACGTTAAATAGAGCCTATCACAGCAGAACCATATCTGGAAAAGCTCCTCTGTCCTGGCTGAAAGGTGGGTAGTCCCAACAGCAGACTGCTTCAGCCCTGTCCCCAGCTTTTCACACATCCTTTCTCATGGTACCTGGAACAGGGGTTTCAGAGGTCTGTTGTAGTCTGTGGAAGAAGCAACAGAAATCTGAGTACACAAATAATCTGTGTAACAAGTCTTCAGCAAGCAGAGGCTCCTGAAGACAGTACAGCTCACTAAGTGTCCTCTGATAAGCTACTGAATGCTTTTGTACCTGTCCAGATCTGGCTAGAAAGCAGTTGGATTCCTGTAAATTGATATTTCCTTGACAAAGAATAGATGTAACAGTGGGGGTGTGCTGCCTTTAGATAGGATGGAGTAAAGCCTGACATTTGTTTGGGAACAGATGCCTCATATTCTGAGAGTTTCAGGGACATTAAGCACCAGTAATGGTGGTTCCCAAAGGATCACAACGGGATGGGTTGGTGAGAGGGACCCATGCCTGCCTCTGTTACATGTGTGAAATAAATATACACCCGCTCCATGAATATTTTTCACACTCAGTAACTTAAGATCCAACACAAGAAAGTTAATCTCAAAGCAAGTGACAATATTGTGGCTATAAACCTGATGTTAGTGAAGCAGTTTGAAAGGGCTCCTTTAACATTGGAAGCCAAGGTTTCAGCATCCTAATGCCTGCTAGTTCACAGAGCAAATGGAAAACACAGTGCAGATATAGTCAGTGACCCCTGAGGCCTATCAAATGATTTTCCAAACATTTTCAAACTGGCTTACACAAAGCCATGCCCCATCTTTGCTTGAAGAACATGTATGCTCCCAAACTGGTTTTTTCTGCACCTTTCCTAGCAAAAAAAAAAACCCCTCTTCCATGACAATGATTCTTCTCTAATCTTGAAATTTAACAAACAAATTGGGAGCATTATCCCACAGAGACTAAGATGGTTAATACAACTTTCAACTTTAAAAGGCTTTTCTCAATAGTTTGTTAAAGTCTGGGTCACTATTTAATACTGAATGTTGATATGAAATCTACAGAGCATTTGTTTCTCTCCTGTCAGGGACAGAGCTGGGGCAGTGGTGTGGAAGCTCTGCGCGCCTTTACCCTGGTAAGAAAGCAGGCACCAAAGCTGCTAGAAAAATTCACAGCATTTGTACCATGCATGAAATTGCAAAGATAGAAAAAGACAAAACAAACCAACAAAACCCCAACAAAGAAACAGGCTGGTATTTTCAGGGGGAATCTTACCAGAAAGGCTTCCTGATGGTTGGCTAGCTTTGCTGAAATCCTGCTTTACTCTTCATTTTATTAATTGAGATTGTAAACAAATTTGACAGTAAACCAGAACTTTTTGGCTATTGTTTTCTTTTTAATTTGAATCTTTTTGATATTTTAATAAACAATAGGGACAGAAACACCTTGTTTTCATTACTTTTCCTCTTTCTTTTATCATTAGTAATGTACAACAAAGAGAAGGGAGATGAGATAGTATTGCTATTTTTAGCTCCTAATACAGATGCTGGTGAGAGCTAGAATAAAAGCATGTGGGCTCAGATAGTCTTTCCCTCATTCACACATTTCTCTTGCTAGAAATTAAAAATTCATCTTTGCCTTTGACTGGATTCCTCTATTTTATATTTAATTTCCAATGTGTTGGGGTTTTTGTACTATTTCGTCTTTCAGACCCAGCATGGCTGTTTTTTCTGACTCTGACACTGTCTGCCTTTTGTAGGTCAGAATCATCACTGAGGCAGTGCTTAACAATACAGCCTTTCAATCTGTTGCTCCTTTGGTCTGCCTCACTCTCTCTCTTCCAGACATTGGGTAAGATCTCATAACACTGTGGGTCACAACATGACTGCATTAGTTATATAGCAAAAATCTGCACCAGTAAGCCTCATCAATGAGAGAATGAAGCATGTGTTGATTTGAAGAGTCTCCAAGTGTGACTTGTTTGTCACTTGTGTTCAGTTGGATCAATGGTTCCACAGGCCTCTGCTGCAAGTGCTCATATTGCAAGGTCAGAGGGTGTTTCATGACAGAACAGGACAGAATGCAAGCAAAAATAGATTAAGCCAAAGTCTGAGACTCCAAATGGGCTTTGGATTAGGTCCAGAAGAAGACTGTATGGCTATTCATTTGGAGTAAGAAGGGGTGGCTTCTTTCCCTCTACTACATGGTACATGTTCATGGCACATTGTGAATCTGTTTTTAGTTGCATCTCCTTGGGGAAAGTGGAGAGCTGAGCCTCAAGAAAATAAAAGTTCTGCTAAGCACAAGCTTCCAGTCATCATTCTAACAACATGTCAAAGGGGAGATAATTGGTCTTTAGGACAGTCATATGTCTGAAGAAACACCCAGAGCCATTTCAGAAACTAGAACCTGCGTGAAGAACTAGCTCCTGTTTCATCCATAGAGGAGAGAGGCATAAAAAATCCCCATGGATTTCCCTTCTCAGGTCTCTCTAAAATCCACCACACTTTGAATTAAGGTCTCCCTCTAGCACTGATTGTGTGTTATTCCCCTCAAGACGTGACCACCAACCTTTATCATTTCAAAGCCATGGGATGAGCACCGAAGAAAATATACTGCAAAGCTTTGTTAGCGAGTGGCTTTTGAGACTCACAGTACTTTGTTTTGTAGTTGCCGGATCTCTGTGCTTAGAGGTCATCATCATCTGCCCTAGATAGAACATGATTAATAAAGAACTGTTTTAATGTAATTTTTGCCGCTGACCTTAATTGCACAGGTCAGAAATGAAAGCAGCTCACCATATGCCAGACATTAAGGTCTCGAGCAATTCCCCAGCAAACGTTACACTCCCTGGATTGGATTGGAGCCCAGCCAAGCTGCGCTCATTGAAACTTATAAATTGCCTTTATCTTGCTGGCAATGTAAAATTAAATTGGTATAAGGGATATTGCATTGTTGATGAAGATGTACAAGGCAGAGTTAACTCCAATACAGTGAACTTATCAGAAGATATGAAAAATATCTTAATTGGCTCACCACCTTCCTTGTGTGGCCTTGAAGAAACCCAGTGTTCCTGAAAACTGCAGTACTACTAAAGGACTGAAGTACTAACGTACTTCTCTTTGTGTGTTTGAATTGTACAGCTTTTCCTATACTGCTCATGAATGGTAGAGTGCAAAACAGGATATGCAGAAGTTTAGATGATGCTGTAGTGAGCTATGATTGTATTTTAAAAGTTCTTGTGATATATTTATGGTCTGTAATCCCTTCCTTGCTACAATTCTTTCCCGAGCTCTATTTCAATACATTGTCCATACAGGGCTCATTTTATCAAGTTTTCTCATCTCTAGCTATAATGACAATAGTATGATGTAAATCTGTGTCACAGTTTAGGGTCAGGGTGGCCCCTTAGACACATAACAGATGCTCTCTGTTAACCACCCTCCCTCCCCAAAGGGGAAAATAAAGGACATAAGGGAGAGAGACTTAGCGATTAGAAAAGGAAACCAGAACAGCTTTAATAAAAATAATAGTAATCAAAATTAATATATACAAATATATACAAAACCAGTATCAAACCAACCCCACCTAATGGCAATTATGTTACTGTCACCACTGATGCTGTGGAGCAAGTACTGGGAGAGTCCCAGACTGGGCCCCGCAGCAGACAGGAGCTGTGTTCAGGAGCTGGATTCTGGTACCAGATTCAGGAACACAGTGATTGGGATCGAAGGCAGAATGCACAGAGTCCTCAGAAACTGGAAGAGGACCCAAACCAGGCTGAGCGAAGCTGGCAAAATGGGCCAAGAGGGCAAAGAGAAGGATGAGACCCTTGTGATCCCTCAGCTTTATACCCAATATGACACATATGGGCTGGAATCCCTTGTTGGTCAGTTTGGGGTCACCTGCCCTGTCTGCTCCTCCCTGCAGGTGTGGCCTTTTACTTTCTGCAATCCCCAGTGTGGTACACAAGATCCAGCATGACTCTAAACATGGGGTGTTATCACTGCCAGCAGCAGACACAGCCTGTGAAAACATGTTGATAATTTCAGAAAGTGCTGTTAGTTAGAAGAACTGAGCTGAAAAGTAAAATCACTGCACAGAATTAGTTCTGTTCTCACTCAAACCAGGACAGTCTGGGAGCAGCAGGGAGTCATTGACTACAGATGAACTCCAGTGAACATTAACCCTTCTGGGCTCTCTTAACATTTGGACCCAGATTTTGGAAGTAAATGAAAATGAAAATCCTTCCAGTAATTTCATCTTCTCATGAATTCAATCAGAGAAATTAAAAGCAGACAAGACCTTTTGGGTCAGTGTGTCCTGCTTCCCTTGTGTCAGAATCTTTGTGGTCTCTGTTACATGAAGAAGATTGGAAAGTTATTGTATTACTCACTTGTTACAATCTTTCTAGAATTATAACCTATTAACAGAATTGTGCCAAACTGAGGCAGACATTTTCCAGAGGAAGGCAGTGCACATACTCTCAGGGACTTACTGTTTCAAACAGGACAGCTAAATAGAGACTGCTGAGTAGCAAAGTAGTAGGGCCTGACTGCTCAACCAGGACAGACCATATAATATACTAGAAAAGCCCTCAAAAATTCCAGGGGCCTTTACCACTCTTGCAATGGATGTGTCTGTAGTCATGGGAGTGTGTTGCACACAGACAAGAGATGCCATTGCCAGCAATTGCTGGCATACCTGATCACAAAGCCAGAGGGCTGTGTATCCTGCTGTGAGCTATGGGATTATGAACTATGGGGCTATGAGCACTGGGATCCTTGTGGAAAAGGGCATCAGGCTTCTTCCAGCTACACCTGCAAAGGGAAAACTAGGTTGGATGAGTGAGCTATAGATTGGACAGAAAGCTCTGGAAGTTATCAGTCAGCTGTCCTTGGCCCTGGGCAATGTGACGTGTTTTACGGGCCAGAACTACTGGGTCCTTGATGGCAGAACCATTAAGGGATTTATGCCCTCAGTTGCCACACTCAGATACTTGCCCACTGTCCTCGACATGAGATCCAATCCCCCTTAAGGTATAATGGCAGATGATTTTTTCTCCTGTGACCCTAGAAAAGGTTTTAATACTCCGGGATTGATATCGTCTACAGCACTGTACCTGGAGTGCAGTCAATGCACCTTACACACTCCTTCACTCACATTTATAACATCCAGTATGGACCATATTGAGTTTTGGAAGGTTCCCAGAGGAGCCTCTTTGTGAGTTTGGGGCTATCCTGAAAATTGGCAGTTCTCTAAGTGCCAGCAGTAGAGCTGGTGCAGGGTCAGGAGGAGGGGATATCCCACGGACCATCCATCTGGATGCAGGAGGAATCAATACCTTTCAGCCCCAAGGTGTTAGGGTGACAAGCTCCGACAAATGCAGCAGATGGGTATCTGGTAGAGAGTCTTTAGTAGGCTGGCTGAGTGCCTGACAAGCCACAGGGAGAAAATCACAGTATTAGAAGAAACCCCATGCAGAAATGCACTGAAATATTGCCAGCAAAACATCCGACCAGCTCCCAAAAGGGCTTCCTGCACAGTGGAAGTCAAACCTGCTGTGTTTTGCATCCACTTCCTCCTTTTTTCCCAACCCTGATGCCATGAAAGGGCTTTGGTGAGCAGGTCACCAAAGCAGTCATCTCCCACTGTGCCTCTTCTTATGTTCTAGCACCTGAGGGACAGAACAAGCAGCATCCGGATTGTACACAGGCCTTGTCTGGAAGTTTTTAAAAAGAGAAAGAGAGAGTTTTCAGCAGAACATGTCTGTTAATCGGCTTCTTCACCTAATTAGCTGTGGAAAAGTCACCAGATGGACACAGATTTTAATGATGGCTTCATTCAGAGTCTTGGAGGAGTGGGTTGCATATAAGACATAATTATCTTGACTTATAGATGTAAAAGGCTTCTATTTTATTCTGGTTTTTTTTTTTTTTTCTCCTCTAGTTCATGTTTAATGAAAGGAACAGTGAAATTCAAAACATCAAATAAAAAAGGAAGGTTGACAATCCATCGTTTAATCTCTGCTTAGTGCCAGCCTGGAGTGACATTTCTAAGGATTGGTTTGATGGGAAGCTTGTTTGTTCATAAATTGCCACAAAATGGCATTCTGGGTTTAGCCAGGGACTTTTCCCCTCCCCCTGTTCACTGGAAGGAAAGTTAAAGTGATCTGATTAAATGCTACAGGGGATGGAAGTATGTTTTCATGAAGCACAAAGAAATATAGTTGGGAAATACCTCTTCCCTACCCTTCACACACCTCTACTCATATGCTGTGTTCAGGATTAGACGATGAGAGCATATCCACCAGTGTATAGCTGCCCCAAATGTTGATAAAGTCCTCAGTAGTACTAATGGGACCCTTCTTTAGCACAGAGAGCAGAGCCTGTGTCTGCAGGTCAGGAGAGCTGCTCCTGCTGGTGAATGGGTGCAGGAGAAGGCAGCAACCAGAAGAGCTGGAAGAAACTGGGAAGTTAGGAGAGGACAACTCCTGTTCATGGGTTCAGAGGACAAAGTTCACTTCCCTGCATACCATCAGTCTCCTGCAGCCTGTTTCTGTCTGTCTGTGGGTAGGAGAACACCCACGAGTGACTCAGAACACCGAGCAGCTGTAGGCATGAAGGGCATGTTTGCAGAAGGTTTTCAGGAGCTAGGATTAAAGAAAAGTGTTATCAAATCAGCAGCAGGTCAGTGAAAATGTGTGCTTTCAATGAATGCTCTGCACAGGTCTGTGGTATGCTCAGAATTATCATATATGGTGTGCCTTTAGTCATACTTTACCTGGGTTCAGTTAGAGCCTTGCAACTGGTGGATGGAAGTGGATTTCAATGAAAACTTTATTAGCAGCATGGGCACTTGGGGCTGAAAAGACTGGATGCTCATACCTGTCTGAGGGAAAAGACTTTTCTGACCTCTGATATGATTTCTGAGGGAAATCTGTTCCTTTGCCAGCAAGTCCTTCCCATCTCTGCAGGTGGTCCCCAGGCATCTAATAGAAAAGTAGAAACACAAGCTAGAATCAAAACTTCAGCAATTCCCACTTTTCTTTTGAAACCACTTTGATAGCTGAGAATTCACAGTATATGGCTGTCACATGTGGCTATTGTTGTCATTCAAATTGAGTGCAGTCTCTAGGTACAAGTTTTGCTCTCTAGAATCACTATAGTGAAGGGCCTAATAGTGCACACTGACAGAAATGCAATATATAAAAAAAGAATAGAGAAAGAAAAGACAAAAAGCCTGTGATTTCTGAGAACTTACACAGGCAGATGGATAAGTGGATCATGTTATCTTTAATTGAAATAACTGAGACCTGTGAAGTCCATAAAATGAGGAAATCACTTGAGAACAACATTGTTGGAGAGTCTTTAACATTCACTCCATCTGGGTAGCCCACGAGACCAGCCTTTCACACAGTGCTCCAGCCCTTTCTGTGCAGGTGATGTGCAGATGAGCAGAAGAAAGTCCACAGAAGAGCTCTGGCTCTTGCAGTGCCTCCCTTTCCTATCCCATTTTCAGTAATAAAAAAGAAAAATATGAAGGGGAAAAGATTTATTATTGTTGTTAGCATTATTTTACTGTCATTTTCTCACAGTACCAGTAATCTTGTATGAAATACAGATCTATGAATTATTTAATCTCTTTCCCCAAGCCTGTGCTTAGATCTTCAGCTGAGAGTCTTCTTCCTAACCTGAGAGGAAAGATTTTGGGACAAATTCCTGCATCCATGTTAAAAACAGCACAACCTCTTAACTCGGGGAGCTGCTCATGATTCACAAGAGAGTTTCTGTACTAGCTGTAGAGATAGATAGATAGATAGATAGATAGATAGATAGATAGATAGATAGATAAGGATATGGACATATGCATACAAAGCTCTTTGATGGATGCTGGAAGGTATTATCATTGCTTTAAAAGTGTATAAGAAAGTTGAGATAAGAAAACAACTAGCCTGTAACCAAAAGAAATTTCAGGGTGTGATAAGGGATGAAGAGTAGGATTGGCAAGTCCAGAGCTAAGCAAGGGTCCTTGGGATTGTACAGCTCCTCCTACAAGAAGTGCTATATTGAACATGGACTCACAAGCTGGTAGCCTTGGTGTGCCTCTCCAGAGAAAGCTGGCCCTTTCACTAGTGTTTCCTGGTGATTTACTGAAGACCTTGTTTAACATGAGATCAGAGACACTTTCCAAACCATCACATTATTTTTGGCATCATGATGTGACTAGCTTTTTCATTCTAGTTTTCCTAGTGGATGTATTAAAGCCTGAAGCTGGGTGATGCATTTCAGATAGCACTAAGTGTGGTATTTATCACTTTGAGCTGCTGGTATTCAACAGCCGTCTTCACTTTCAGAGCACCTTGAAATTTCAGCTTGCTTGTGTATTTAACTATCTGATTAAAAGTAGGTAGAAAAGTCTCTGTGTTGCAAAGCTCCTTCAATTTTTGGAAAGAATCTTAAAGAGAAAAGAATATTCAATATGGAACATATATGACTCCAACCTTTTTTAAAAGGAAACACTCAGACATTAATGTGGGGTCTTTTCTGCTAAGCACCAAGAATTGTGTAGATGAATTCTTTGAACAATCAATACAGCCAGAGGAATTGGGTGTGTTGAGACTTTCCCTAGCAGTGCTAAGACTCTTGCAGGGTCTGATCACACATTAGAAATGCCATGGTCAGGTCAGGGTGACCAAACCATCATGAGGTTACAGCTATATCATTAGTGATGTCGCTTAAAGCGAGTGATGATCCAAGTACTTTCTTGATTTAGCTGTGCTTTAATAATGCTCTTTTCTCCCACCACCCTGCCCTATTTATTTATGTGGAGTGAGGCCATCAGAGTGACAAGCTGAGTTAACAAGATGGTTCATCATTTCCTCTCTCCACAATTTTAGTTCAGTAGATTTCTGCCTCTCATCTGCATGTGTGTCAGTGCATCTCACACTCCTCTGACACATCACCTTTCCAGGGCTATCATTTTTCATCTAAGATTATGGACAGGCATTTGGAAAGTGGCCTTAACCGGTGAGGCGAGGAGAATTTGGATCATTTTTATAAACCAAGGGGTAGAGTGATCCCCTCTATATGTCAAATTAGAACCAGCACTTCACTGTAAGAAAGACACCAATTAATGGGATCCGTGGTTTGGATTTAATAGAGCGGAAGATTTACCAGCCTTTAAAAGCTTAATACCAACACCGTTTATTGGGTGAAATCATTTGTCAGTGGTTAAGGTCTTCCTGACTACCCTAGTCCTTTGTAAATGGCAACAGTCATAATTACAGTGGTATGCTACTCCTTGCTAAAGAATTTCTTAACCTTTTCCATGGATGGAGCATGAGTGGAGGATGTCATGCATTTTGTGTAGGGAATATTCAGACTTAAAATCAACACAGACATGAATCTCTGTGCAGCTCTGACTGGCTCTCATTGAGCAGGAATGGTCCAGAAATACTGTATTTTCTTGTGTGAACCCTATAAAACCTGATAGGAGGGGCACTGGAAACCATAATTTCTTGTCTCCAGGTAGATCCTTCAATTTCCTATGACTTTGTCTTGTCAATAGGGTTAAGCCCAGGTGGTACAGGATTTATCCAAATATATACAAAGAAACTTTCTTTTTGTTTTGCTGTATCGGACATGAAGAATGACTTACAGCAAGTCCATGAATGTGTCTTCAATATCACCATGACACAAAGTGCACTGAGCCTAAAAATTTATCATGTGCCTTTTAATCCTCATGAACAAAGGGATTTGCCATGCAAAATTATTTAAAGAACATTCTTAAATTATTACTTGTTCCGTAACTGCATTATGTTTGTGAAAAAGCATGACTATGTGGTTTCTCAGATAATATTATTCTAACATAAGAATGCAAAGAAATTAAAAAAAAAAAAAAAAAAAAAAGCAATTGGAATGTAAATAAAGGAGAAAAGCAAAATATTTGGATTTCTGAAATTCCACCAGGGTTCTTTTATGTGTTTCAGAATGGATTGTATTTCTTCTGCAAAGTTCCCTTGAAAGTAAAAAAAAAAAAAATAAAAATTCAAGAATCTGCAGCTACATAAGACTTTAAGCAAAGAAAATCAAGGTCATAAAGACACCATATGTGTTTTGCAGCAGCATACAGCTTGAGAATATCCTTTCTTGGAGTTGGAGCTTTCCTTCAAGTCAAAGCTCTTGTTACCACGTGCCATGCCACCTATCAAAGAAAAGGTCAAATGTGAATTCAGACCACGGCAAAAGGTTATTCAAGTACATCTCTACCAACTCCAAATTTGCAACACTGTTGAGCAAAACATAATACAGGATGTTTCCATAGCCAAGGATGTTTGGTTACAGCAGATTCTGAAAAACTTACCTAAGTCATCTTCTGTAGAAAAATGTTGAGGTGCAAAGCGAGAAGAAGCTTGAGGTATCTCAGTGTCAGTCCTGTGACAGAGGAGAAATCTTTAGAGAAGAACTATAATGGAGATGACTCTTACTGAATTTCATATCTATGTTTGTATAAGCCCTGCTGAAATGAGTCCTCTAGAGGACTCAAGAGCAGCGTATCATGTTAAACATTGTGCTCCTCAAAGAACTGTAGAAAATCGGTATTGTAATCTAATGAATTTGAGAGGATGCCTCCTGAAGGGGTAAATTACCATACAGAGTGTGTTCTTTTATTATAAAGCTGTAATTTTATTTTACTGTTCTACTAATGATGTACAGTGAGCCATGACTGGGAGAGCCCCAAGAAACATAATGATGGTTGTTTATTATAGCAATATTTAATATATTTCATTAATACATAAATGTTTTAATTGAGGACAGTGGAAATTCTGTTGTAGGGCAGGATGAAAAGAATGCATATCTATGCCATGTGTTATGCTAGAGTAAATGCCATTATTTTCTTCTTGCTTTATCAAAACCGACCTTGATTCAAATGCTTGGTTGATCTTCTCAGTAGACAAAGAGGACTCTGAAATTTCTCTCAGGAGTTTGCTCTTGAATGGACCAGAACATAACTTGCTAAAGCACAAATGGAAGTGAGACTTTTTAAGGACCTGGTAACAGGAAGCCTTTCAGTGAGGTTAGTAGTCCAGTGGAGAGAGTTTGATGCTGAAGGATAAGGATGCCTTTCAGAACTGTCTGGCCCTCAGTACTATGTGGCCCTTCCATTTGACTTCATCTCTTGATGAGTGATTTTCTCCCAGGGAAGCTCACTCTGTGCTATGCTCTGCAGGAACAAGGATGCTCTTGAATGATAGCTCTTTCCACTGCTCTTCATACTGTATCACTAAGCTCTGCTCAGACTGAAACTCCCAAGGCCAGTCCTACTCACTGGCAACTGTAGGTGAGAAATGAAATATGTGATAAAAAGCAGAAAGGGACAGGGCCATGTTGGCCAAGCCACAAACCCCACAGGTCAGCCTTTCCTCCTGGCATTTCCATCTCTGCTCCAGCAGTTGTGCCATAGAGGAGGTCCTGCTGTAACAGATTTCCTGTGGCTGTGGCACTGCCATTGTCCAGCTTTTCCAGCCCTCTCCATCTGTACACCTGTTCCTCCCATTCCCCATGGACAGCAGAGAGTTTGGATTAAGAATTGCTGGTCTGGGAGAGTATTCACCTTGCAGAAAGGGGATGCTGGATGGGTTGATGACAGCCCATTTGTTCCTTTTTGAGGAACAGCAGGACTGTGGGAAAAGGGGTGCATCAGCAGGCTGTGCCACCACAATGCACAGGAAGGAAGGAATAGCACTGGCATGTTGCAAGAAGTGGTGGTGCTGGAGTAGAGTGAGTTAGGAAGCACTGTTAATAATGACAGCCACCTGTTCCATTAGCCCTGGTTTCAAACAGAAAGGAGGTGCTATGCAAATTGCCGTGCAAAGCAGGCTGGCAAAGACCAAATAGGGGCTGGGAATTGCCAAAAGCTCTGATAGCAGCTGAAGCAACAGATGTGTTGCACCAAAGAGTGCCAGGAAGGGAACAAATGGCCATGGCTGCACCTTCCCTTGGGCGAAGTAGAACAGTGAAATTACTATTTGGCAATACTTCGGTCAGGTCTTTATATGGGTCGTTGACCTTGATTTGTAAGGCTGATACATTAGGTGCCCTTCAGTTGGCACTTAAAATATTAGCCAGTATCTAAAGAGATGTCAGCATGAAACCCAGACATAAAAATGTATCCCAGTCTAACTCATTGAGTGAACAGGAACTTATGGTGCACTAACATGTTATTTGCATAAATTGGAGCTCATTGCTTTTTATAGCTTACTTATGCACTGCATTTTGTAAGAAGAGAGAGAAAGCGAGCTAAATATGATTGAATAAGTGCAGAAAGAGAAATTCCTTTTCCTTCTAGCTGTACCAGAAAAGCAGTTGCTTCCCTTTGTCTGGAGGTGTGAGCAGTAAGGATGAGCAGTGGATGAATTTCAAAAAATTCAAAGCCTTGGCTCGATTCAGATATGGCACCCCTCAGCCGTATTGGCCAAGAAAACATTCAGAAGCCAGCCTGGCTGAGTACCGTACGCCCCTGGAGCTCAGCTCTTAGTGAATGCGAACCAACTGTTGAAAGAATTTAGGATAAGACTTGACTGAACCTCTGCCAAGATTTGTCAAAGGCTGAGATTTGAAGGATAGCCTTTTGAGATTAAGAATAGCTAGGCTGTGTTTCTGGCTCTGCCTCATACTCTTAGGGTGACCCTGGGCAAGGCGTATAATCATGCAAAAAGGAATACCAGCTGTACCCTTACTTTACAGGGCTGCAGGGGTGTTGAAAGGACAGATTAATTAAAGTTTAGAAGAGACTCGAACAGAACAATAACAAGCCCTACATAAATTTCTTGTTGCTGGTGCTAATGGGAAATGCAAGCTGCAACCTCGTGTGAATTTCTGACATTACAACATTTGGGCTGGAGCGGATTGGCGCAAAATAGACAACTTTGGCAAAATAAAAAGTTGAATAATTTATATTAGGAAATACCAGCATGTTTCATTTTGGTTTATTTCAGGTACTTTCTGCCTTTTGAACTCCTTTTCCCAAGATAATCTAATATACCAGGGCTCTTAGGATGCCTTGTGGCACTGTAGTCAGAGGAGAAACTCTATCTCTGTCATCCTGACAGAGGTAATTTGGCTACATATCTCTGTGGTAACATGCAGAGCTCCCGCACACCATCTTTTTCAAATCACTACAGAAGTTCAGGCAAGAATCTGCTGCTTCTGAGATCAATCTAAAATTTAGATTCAATTCAGCAGATCATAATATTTGACTTGAGGTCCACCACCCTATCTCCTACAGGTTTTTCATTCTAAATTTCCCATCTCAGTAAAATCAATGTATATTTAAAGATGGATTTTTTTTTGGAAACCATATGTTGCTGCTCCAAGAACACATTGATGTCATATTGCTTGCTGGCAATATGTGGTATATAGTGCCTACTTCCATTTTACAATTCATTCTAAAGCCCTTTATGCTGCTTTATGAGTATATTAGAGTAGAAAATCATAGAATTCCTTATGAACCTAAGCTGATTTATAATATCACATAAAAGGTGAAATAGGAGGGTTTTTCTGCTTTCACTATAAACCAGGCAAAAATTGTTAATTCAACCAAGTATTCCACTGTCTCTGTAAATAAATTCAAATCCCTCAGTACAAAATGAAATTGATAGGTTGTTAATCCATTAGAAATAAGGTAATTGTCCTCTTTCTTTCTTTTCTTTCTTTCTTTCTTTCTTTCTTTCTTTCTTTCTTTCTTTCTTTCTTTCTTTCTTTCTTTCT
>JANIJG010011279.1:82265-95115 GCA_024611175.1 Megaceryle torquata
CTTTCTTTCTTTCTTTCTTTCTTTCTTTCTTTCTTTCTTTCTTTCTTTCTTTCTTTCTTTCTTTCTTTCTCTCTTTCCTAACAGAAGTCTGAGGTTTGATAGATGCATGAGAATCATACTGTAGGAACTATTTTGCTCATCTGTATGTAAGTTGGTTGGAGAAAGTGTGGTTAAAAAAAATGTTCAGAGAAAAATAAAAGAGATTTATGGGAAGATCAGGGCAGCAATGTTTCACATGGGAAAAAAATGGATATTGTTCTGCATTTGACAGTGACTTCCAAATTAATCTAACATTGCCATGATAAAATTACTCAATTTCCCATCAAAATAAAAGTTCAAATCTTTTCTGAAGGTAATTTACCATCCCATTACAAAAAAAAACAAACAAAAAAAAAACAACCAAACAAAAACTAAACCAAAAACAACAACAAAAAACCCCACAAAACCAACAAAACAAACAAAGAAAAACAGAACAAAACAAAAAAAAGCCCCACACCTAGTCCACCCAACTAACAAAATCATATTATTAGCACCTACTTGGGGGGAAAAATACTGTTTTTTTAAGTGGACCGTCATCAAAATGTATAATTTCAAGACAAATGTGAGCAGGACAAATTAAAGAACTGAATGTTTTGAGTGAGGTAAGAGGAACTTTATGAGAATTTTCCCACAGTGTCTCTGGATATCTATCATATATCCTTTTGTCACCCATCCATCCTGAGTTTCCCATAATAAAGCAGCAGATTTTTGAGCTGGTATCTGTATTAAGTTAACCTCTGACATATATTTTGGCAGAAAAGGTGTTGTTTATGGAAGAGGTGTGCTAAATTTTGTATGTACCACCTGCACTGTTGCCACCATTTCTGCTCTTGAAAAGGGTCGGACAGAGCTGTGCATGTATCAGAATTGGTAACATTCCCAGAGCAAGAGCAAATCTTATGAGATTTCATGTTGTTTGATGATTTTATCATGCCCACATGCAGCTCATAACCTGCATGTATATTAAAGGTAGTTTTCAATGGTCCCTCTTTCCTTGACTCTTCTCTAAAACCCAGCATTATCATGCCAGGCACATGAAGGCATATTTCAGCACTCCTGAGTGGGTGCAGAATGATGGCCCATGCAGCTGATGGGCACAGCAGTGCAAAACTCTTTGCGGCTGATCTATGTAAGACATGCTCTTGCTTCAGCTGAGGCTTTTAAACCAAAAAGGGCAAACAAGCCTCTTTTCTTTGGAGGTAATGGTGAAATTCACAGTGACTTTAATAAGACTGAATTTTCACCCTGCAAATGTTTTAGAGGTTACAGTATCTTCCTGCATGTGTCCCCTTTTTCCACACTAAAACTCTTAAGCCAGATTCCTCCTTGGAGGCCTCTGGCTCCTCCATTAGACTCTTTCTTATTCATAAGCTCCAAATGCTACTTCTACTCCAAAGTGTATATCCTTTTTTGGCTGAGGATAGAGGGAAGCCTCCATCTCCCTACATCCAGGGTCACAGAGTATCCCTTCCTGGTCTCTGCAAAATTGCACTGCTCCCAAGACAAGAGACATCAACCTCATTTACAGGTTCCAAATGATAAAACGAGTCAATAGAAATCACAGCAGGGTTTTGTTTTCCATGCCAACAGACCAGAAACCACAACAAACTCCCAGAGCAGTGTGAATAATATTTGATTGCAGCCTGCTCCCTCCCATAAGAGCATTCAAATGAACTTCTGGCAACCCTGGCAGAGAGGTGTAGCCCCTTCCACCGACCTGGAAGGCAGGAGCAAGGTGAGAGCCTGTCCTTCCGCCATACCTGTGCCAAGAGGGATTTCATTACTGCAGATGATTATCACATCTGCGCCCTCCACGGTTGATGCCTCAACTTCCCCACGTCCACCTGCCTTCCCTCCTTCCCTGCTCAAACTCGTCAGGAGAGGGGAGGGAAGGTACTTGAAAATTCCCTTTGAAATCTTGCCTGTAAGGCACAGATTTATCAAAGCAATGATGTTGTGTGTGTGTGCACCAGACCTGCCATCACATCAAAGGGAAGAACAAGAAGGAGTTTCAAAGGGGTGACCTTGTTCCCCTTCCTTATTTCTACGCGCGTACACACGCGTGCGCACGCATGCACATGCAGTTTTTCCTTCCTTTAGAAACTACTGGGCTTCTGTGGGGGCTGCTCGTTGAACTCTGTGCTGCTAGGGGAAGATGCACCATTCCACACCACAGGCGTAGCATTCAGGGGGTTAACCAGGTCAAGCACTGCACCGATTCCTGCTGTCAGCCCAGAGACTAACAAGACAGATGGGTGCAGTGCAAACCAGTGGCTCAGAAATGGCCCTTTAAAAGGCCAGGGTTACCACAAAAACATGTCAGCTCCTCGGCCAAAAGACAAGAGGGTGCTGTCTTTAGTACATGTGACAGCTGATAGAACAGCCTTTCCCATGTGTTCAATAAAAGCAACAGGCTCAGAGCTCCTTTCAACACCTTTATCCTGTCTGTCATTTATGAAACCTCCTGATAGCGATATGACACAAGTTAGGACAAATATTGCCCTGTTTTCTGAGGGGTTAATAGTGACATATGCAGTGAAGTGACTTGAAGTCAGAGTGACAGGACAAACTCACCGCAGAGCAGGGAGTAGAGCTCCAGTAGGTATTCAGAGAGAAAGCCTGAGTTTCAGGCTCAGAGAAACAAAGATTCCTGGCCTAATTTATGGGCTCTGAGTTTCTCCATAGCTGTGATGAGGTGGATTCTGGGCTCACCACCACCTCTGAAACTGCTGATAAACATCTGTCCTCATCTCTGACTTTTCTGCTGATACTTTCCTGGGAATGTTCCCTCTGCTGTGCTTAGTCCTGCCATGCTGCAGGAACTCTGTCCTGCTGTGAGTTGGACTGAATGTACCAGCTGAGTTCCTAAACTGGGTCCAGTTCAGAGCCACCCCTTATTATACAGAAAAGAATTTCAACTTTGAATAATTAAAGGAAGTCTTGGCTCAGTGTGAGTAAGGACTGAGGAAGTGTTTCCAGAGTGGGAATAAGGAGAAGGTCAGGATGAGAGTCTCAGGTAGCAATTCAGCAGCAATGAGCAGATGTTTTATAGGACCCAATGGTTCCAGTCTCTCCAGGGTTCGTCATTGCATCTTACTCAGTTTCTGCTGTGCCCATTATCTTTGAAAGAAACATCTGTCTGAGAGCATGCCTCTTCTCCTTAATTCTCATTTTTCTTCCTGGACATGGGCATCCTCCCTTCAACTTCAAGCACCTCTTCTCAGACCTCAGTTTCCTAACTAAGATTATTTATTGATAGCCTCTTTCTTTCCTTTTTTCTTTTTCCCTTTTGGCTCTATGGCTCATCAATTAACTGGAGAGGGTATTGATCGGTAATTGTGTCAGGTTTCCCAAAGGTTTCTGGGAAACGCGTCTGCTGCCACTGCTTCAGATGATTGCATATGCTCTGCCTTTGATTCACAGAGCACAGCTAGGGAGCATTCTCACTCAATGTGACTTAAACGAGCAATGAGCTCACAAGTTACCCTTAGGAGGGTATTATTTGCAGCTCTCGCTGGATGGGTGTTTGACATTAAAAAGAAAACAGAAGAAGCCAGAACATAACAATTAATTCCCACTGAGCCAAATGGAAACTTTAAATTGGGGGTCTATGGCAGTCTGACATATGTTAGCTTATTGCACTAGGCCACCTGGCTGGAAGGATATTTGTGTCTGGCAAACCAAACTTACAGTAGTAACATGATTTGTACCATAGTCTGATTTCACCCTCCTTCTTCTAAAGCCTCAGTAAATTAAGTTCATGTTGGCAGCACTCTGTGTGCTAAAACTGCTGCTGTAATCCCTACTGGGTCTCCCAGTGCTCGCACAGCTCCTAAATTTGGAAATAATTTGCTTAAAGAGATCAGCTATTGATTAATATGGGATTCTTGTCTGAGTCTTCATCTGCTTTTCTACATGATGGATAATTCTGCCCTAGGAAGCCTGCAATTCCCATGCCTGGGATTGCAAAGATGGTGTTGGCCTGCTCAATGTGTACAAGTAGGGGTGCTCACCTCCTTTCCCATGCTGGCCCCTATTGATTGCAGCTGAGTAGAAAACAACCTGACGTTGCCTTTGTTTCTAGGGTGAGTTAGGTGGCTTTAGAGCCTGCAATACATCTCTGGCTTGAAAGACATAGTATTCATCTCTCTGACAAATGCCAGCATGTTTTAAAGCAGTTAAAGATGGCAACACTGACCTACCAGCAAATAGCCTGAGAAAGAGCTGCTGTTTATATCTGAATATGGTAGATATTTCACTAGTGTCTCACTTGCATTATACAGTGATTTTCCACTCCCTCTTGCTTGTTACCCTGTCAAGAATTTCAGCTGCTGGTCTGGGTGTTGTGTTGAGCTCCTCAGCCGTACTCCAGGGAGGACTGGGCTGCTCCAACAGTGACAGGAGGTCTGGGACACTGGAGAGTCATGATGGCTAGTCAGTAAGGTCTATTCCCCCAGACAGCCTGGAATTCCTGCTGTCTCTGTCTGGTAGGTGATATGATGCTGCAGAAGGGAACTAAGGAGAAGATGCAAGTTTCTGCATGACAATATTTTGGCACATAGAAGAGGAACTGCTCTGTGTGCTCCTACCCATTCTGCCTTCTGCCAACAGGAGAGCTTCCTGAAATCTCTCCTCACTTGTGTTCCTTGCTAAACATCTCCTGAAGTTCCCCAAAACTGATCACAAATTGCTGGGAGAGAAATTGTTCCTACTGACTTAGGATAACATTTTGACACATAGTCCTGCGTCTAAGACCAAGCTTCTTCCTCTTCAAGAAGCCACTTTACCAAGAGGGACTGTTCAAGCTACTCAGACTTGAGTCTTTAACTCCTTCCATAAAACTTCAGGGAGCATTTGCTTGAAATAAGCTGCTGTCACCACTTGTGTGATGTTTCCACCCTGAAGGGTAAGAAAGAGGAAAGGGAAAGGGCTGCAAGAGGGGCTGGAAGGGTTATGAGGGTCTCAACCACAGTGAAAGCAGAGAGGCTGATGTGGGACCTAGATATTTTGCTCACAGTACTGCAAACCATCTCTCTGTTCTCCTGTGTTTCTGGTATTGTCTTCTAGGCCTGTCCAAGGGAAGCCGAGTTCTTTGCCCAAGTCCAGGGCTACTTTCATACTTCAATGGGAGTAATAAAAAGCTTGTCAGATGAAGCTTGTTTTCATAACACCCCCTGCAAGCAGATGTCCGGCACACTTGCAGACACTCACACAAGCACAAAGGCTTTCTCATTATCCCCAGCTTTGTACTATCCAACTTCCACCGTTGTTTTGTTCTCAGTGTTTGTACATTGACCCCTATTCAATGCAGCATCCCTGCATGTGTTGTGTTTCTCACAGTAGCCATTGTACACATGTACCCATAAGGATTATGCATGCACCAGATCTTCACAATTCCTTTGTTGTGCCTGGCACAAGTTCAAATGAGTCGAATTGGAAAGGAATGGCTTTTTCCCCTCTCATCACTACATGTAAATCTTCATCCAGCTGGTGACTTTCCAGCATATCGCACCCACTGTTTGTGGTTTGTTTTGTTAATCTATTAGCTCAGCAGATAGTAAATCAGTCTTAAAACGAATTAGCACGTTGATGATGCTACTCTGCTTCACATAGCACCTTTTTTTTTTTTTTTTTAAGGTGACTAGTATTTCTTTCCCTGAAGAGTCAGCATGTGAATTTTCTAGCCACCAGCAGAGCATCTTCTGTAATTCTATACACTGAGCTTCTTCAGCAGCCTGTCAGCTGCTGCTTCTGACTGCTTCTCTTGTGCTACGGACTTTCACACTGCTCTGAGAAAGCTTCTTGGCCCAAATATGCCACCTGCTTCCTTGTGAACTGCTCCAAAATAACTTTTGAGCCCATCCTGTGGGACAAGTGGTTGTTGTGGGAGATGAACCAACACAGAGGGTTAGAGACATTAAGGGTGCTAATTGAATGCAGAGTCTTCTGATGATGTGGATTTGATTTGGGCTTTTCTAACTGTGAAGGTTAACCCTTGGATTTCAGATCTGACAGTGCCATGTTCAGCCACTAATCCGCAAAGTTGAGAGCTGCTGTCAGCAGGTTGAAAGGTGGTTTGAACAAAGAACTGAGTTACAGCAAATAAGATATAGAAAGTTCAAACTTAGCCCATATAAAATTTGAGTTGCTAATTTTAAGACAAAAGCAGGATCATGTTAAGAAGCTAAGCTGAAGAAATGGCTTTATTTCTTCATGTCATCCTTGTATATATGCTGAAATGCAGTCCTTTGCCATCAATCACAGTAAGGAGCATATTTGCTTAAAGTACTTGTGAATGAAAAAGATGTGATGAAATCACCATCAATGGTCAGGCTGGGAATTCATCAAGATGTCTACTGATCTTCCTAAATTCATACCACTGCCTGATGAATTGTGGAGCCTAATGGAAAGGAAATTAGTTGGAAAAGTTGGTTTTATTTTCCCAGAGTTGTAGACTTCACCATATTTCAAATCCACTGCTAAACATGAGACTACCTTTTGTTCAATTCAAAGCATTTAATGACTTCATAAAAAAACCCAGGCTGTTGAAATTTATATCCCTAAGTTGTCATCTTTGCCTTATTTTCAATTTTCCCATGAAGTTATTAAAACATTATATGATCATAATATATTTATGGGGAGGGGGAAATGAGGTGTAACTCTGACCAAGGCGCAATGATTAGATAAGAACTGTAAAGCAACGAGTGCCACTGACTTGTACAGGGTACAACGTATGTGTGTGTCTAAACACCGAGTGGAGTTTTGAGTACATATATTCCATACTTGTTGCACAGAGTTTCTATTCTCACAACATACATAAATATCAATGACACTCAAAGGTATAAAACTCTTCTCAACAAGCTGAACTTAGACTCCCTCCTGCCATTGAACTGCTTTACCCTTTTCTTTTGGATACTGCATGACAGAGAGAGGAGTTTTGGAGCAAACTTGATGGTAACGTTTTGCTGCTAACAAGCACCAGGCCCATTATTATTACCTATCCTTTTATTCACAGGAGAGAAAAAAAAAACACAAACCAAACAACTATTAATGGTTCTAAGTACTTTCTAGGTTTCTGTTCTGCCCTATCTTCTGTTAAGATTATACTGTACCTTCCCTGTGGTATCTGAACTTCTGGCCTGTTTTGACAGCTGGGTGCAGAGCCAAACTTACCTATTTAAGTAGGATGCTGAGCACGTTGACTGTAACAGCTCTGGGCAGGGATTTTCTCTCTGCTGCATATCTGCACAGTGTTTTGTGCAGGGCTCCTTGCCTAGGACTCCTATGGTTGTGTTAAGAGCTCCTAGCATGGTACCGAAGACAGACTTAAAAGTTAGAGAGACTGTTGTTCTTGCTCTCTAGATTTTATCTCCATGGAATGAAGTCACTGCAATGTCCAAGCTGTACACTGACAGCAGACAGGTCTGGAAGATGTCTGTATTGAAATAAAAAGGTAATCCTGATTTTCTAACCAAAAATGAAGTCCTGTTTTCACCCCAGTGTGGCACCGTTTTTAATATATTGGTCAATTTAGGGAAAAGCTGAAGCTTGTATAAATCAGAGTAACCCATTGTCTTGAGCACTGCTACTCCAATCTCCAGTGGTCGAGAAATGATCCAAGCAAACTGATGGCATGTCGATATGAATGATAGGAGGCGTATGTTTCTTTGTGCTAAAAGCAGCACAAGACACATTGCAAGGGATAGGAAACTGGAGTGGTTCTGACAGTCACATATGGCTTCACATATATAATGTGCAAATTCATCAGTCAATAATATTGAAACACTTCATAAGGGTAAAGCTCTGCTCCTTCAAGTGCTGCAATCCCACAGATTTAGGGGGAGCAGAGTGGAATTAGTGCCAAGTGCTTTCAAAATCTTCCCACAATAGTGTTTTCCATGATGGTTTAGAGCAACTTTCATCTTGGGAGATCAAGATTCGTATCTGGCTTTGGCCATATTCAGCTGATTGATTTCACCCACTTTCCTCTTCCATATGCATTATATCTTTAACCATCCTGGGCTGGGAGAAACTGTCCATGCTCAAGCAGACCTGTGATTGCAAAGGAGGTTGCAAGACAAGTGCCTCACCCTGTATGCTAGAAGCTATATGGGTTGGTGGACTATGACATCCTGCCAGTCAGGGGAGAGGCTGTTAGACGGGGTGCTCCAGAGCTGATGTAAGGGATGCCAAAGGTGGCTGAGAGCAAGCACAGAGGAGTACAGACAGAGCTAAGCCTCTGTGCCCAAACAAGGCAATTTCAGGTCAAGAATGAAGAGGTTGGCAGAGCTGTGTGGGGAATCTTGCAAGGTATCTGCTCTAAGGATTCCGGTCTGCAATCTGCATGACTATTTGGGTCTTTAAGGGTTGCTACATCCACTCATTAAAAAGAAGATGCAAAGAAAATATATGCAGGAATTTTTCCCTGCTAGGTGTAGTCTCAGCACCATTAAGCTTCCCATTTGCACATCCAAACAGCTATCCAGCACTAAGTGAGTGTCTAGGCCCACCAAAACCATGTTTGTCTTTCTGGGTCCAGCACATACCAAGTGCTTTGCAAGGCTTATTTCGATGGCTGATGTTGGGTTGACAAGGCACATGGAACTCTGGAGTGTGGCTCATTGCACAGAGTGTGCTGAACTGGCAGGATAGGTATGTGGGGCCATTTGCTGACGCAGGGAAGAAACAAAAAACATTACCTATATTAGAACTACTTAAGATAACCCTGAGAGTCCTTCTCACAGACAGCTCTGCTCCTGCTGACTCTAACTGTATAATGCTAGAGCAGAAAGCCAGGCCCAGCATGGCTGGTAGGAGAACGGTTTAATTATTTTCATTCTCCATTTTCATTTCAGCCTTCCTAGTAATTTGTCTTGCCTTTGTTATCAGAACAAGGGAGACAAAAGATATTTGCCTTGTAGATTCCTTTAAAAAGCAGTTCTTCTGCTAGTGAAAGCAGCCTGCCTGACAAGCTGCTAAAACCAAAAGCCACAAATCTACATAGGTTCAGCACAGACCCAGGGTGACTCTCCACGACCATGACCCTCTACGGACAAGAAAAGAACACAGTTCTCTGGACCAGTCCTTATTCTGTTTGATGAGGCTGCCAACAGCAAGGTTAATGCAAGCTTAGCCACAGGCATGTATTATTTGCTGTTGTAGCTCATTGTCTGAAAGAAGCTGAGCAGCACCACTAGCCTTTTCCCCCTGGATCACCAGAGATGCTTCTGATGGAGTTAGTTCATGGTAATGGACACAGTGGATGATTTAGAAGCAGGAGTTGTGGAGTGAATAACTTTGTTCTGTTATTGAGCTTTAGGGCTTGATAAAACTTCACCTGTATGTTGAAGAGAAAAGCAAATTACTAGCACTAATGGTAGGGTGGATTGTCTGAGATAGTTACAGACACCTAGGACACCATTGTATTTTCCTATTGGAGTTAAACTGATGGGTGTTGTTCCAGACTACACACATGGGACTGGTCTCTGTTTTCATTTCCAGCTCAGAAAACTGGTGCCCACCATTTTCTCACTGGGAATTCACACCGATTTCTGTACCTGCTTATCATAAAATAAGAGCCTGATTGCCCAGCATAGCTTTCATTCAAAACTGTTTGTGAACTTCAGAGCAGCAACTACAAAACACTGTGGTGTGTCTCTGTCCAGGACCAGAAATCTGTGTATCCTTTCTGCCTGCCCTCTGAGTCAGCCATAAACAAACAGGCTACTTTCCAGAAAACCATATTAAAAAGGAATTCTTCCTTTAAATATACTGGAGTACAGCAGTCACCAGGCCTTTCTCAGAAATACAACCATGTCTGAGAGGGGAAGGAAAATAGGTAAGTCTTTGTCATTAGCTGTCAAAATTAGGAGAAGAGGCAGAGCGTTTGGAGTAAGAGGTCATGTATGTGAATTTACCCGTACCAAAAAAAAAAAAAAAGAAAAGAAAGCAGGAGCTCCATCAGAACTGTTCAGAAATTGATGTATTTTGTTAGAAAATACTAAGGGTTTAGTGCAGAGATTACAGCATTAATCTGTTGCTGGAGAAAAAATATGGCTGTATACATTAAAAATATTGAATATGGCTGGCTACCGCGTGGATACACACAGCTGATGTAGTCATACATTCATTACTCTGGAAACAGGCAGATTTTGTCCTTTGCTGCAGTTTGCTGATGCTCTGCTCTTCATTCCATTTGAACATGTTTCCCTTCATGTTAAATATTTTCTTGAGTAGAGTTGGCTCTGGTGTTTTTAATGCCCTTAGCAGAATTTGGAGGTCACTGTAGCAGAGCAACTGGTGAAGACAGCAAAATTCCAGCAGCATGAACTGCGCCCATGAACTGTTCTTCAATGTGTCCTCTGGACATCTGTTGTGCTTCCGTAATGGGGACTCTTGGCTTTGCTCTTCAGGAACTGAGTAAAATATTCTCGAGTTCAGAAGAAGTGCTGGTTAAATCAGATTTAAACACAGATAACACAAGCAACAAAATAACTTATCATGCTTTACAGCTTTTAACATAAGTGTATACCTATGCTAGTGAAGAGGAAATTCTACTAATTATCTACTGAAATTCCCTTTGCACTTCTTAAACAGCATGACTTTCACATAACCTTACATCATCTCAGTTCCATGTGACAATGAGGAGGAAAAAGTGTTGGCAAAGGGAAGGTGCAAGAAGTTGTGAGGCTGCAGTGGGCAGGAGGCTTCTGCAGCACTGAGGAGAAGCTGTCTGCATCACAGGCAAGGGCAAAAACTGTTTCTATCTTGACTGCAAAAGGCAGAGTCCCTTCTGAGCAAAGAAGCATGGCAAGACCAGGGCAAAATATCTTTCTTGTTGAGGCCCCAGCAGCAGGAAGTCAATGCATAAAGGTGCCAGGTCAAATGGCAGCCACAGAGCTGTTATTCCATAGTCATGTCAGATGAGACCAGCCAAGACCTTTCTGTCTCTTGATGCAAGAGAAATGTTGCAGAAACACAGCACAGTGTTTTGCCCAGCATGTTCTGCACATATCCTGAGCCAGGCAGGAGGTAGTTTCTGGGGAAGGGCATTATTAACAGTGCTTTCCACAAGTTTCCAGCATCTCATTGAAAGAGCAAATTGGTCTTTCATTTGAATTTTCTGCTTGAAAACATTAGAGGTGTTGGTTTTTTTTTTCCTACACTGTGCTGCAGGCTCCTGCATGTTATGTTGTCATACTTGGCAGGAGGATGAGGGGTAAGGAAGTGTTAAGTTATAATGTAAATTGAGTTTATTGCTGTCTGGCAGAATATTTTGGCAGCCTTTTGTGACAAAGCCTCTGCCACAAACACTTTTTTACGTTTGGAACCAGGTCAAACCATTAATCTGGGTGTCTGCAGGGACATGTACAATACTACAGCAGCTCCTACTGTCAGAAGACAGATGAATCCCTGGCTTCCCACTGAATGCGTTCACTTCCGACAATGTCAGAGTCAATGGTTTTGCTAGCAAGAGAGGTTATTGGGGTGAAAGGAAATGACTGCTTCAAAAGGGTCTGCATTAAACAGCTGCTCAAACCGTAATGTTTCCAGTTCCTCAGTGTTTCAGGACAGGCACCACATCTTTCTTGAGACCACCAAAGCTGTAGTGCAGATAATTGCTAATCTGCCAATCTGCTAAATTCAAAGCTATGGAGGAAATCTATTCCTGTCTGACCATGAATAGTTCACATTTGGGACTCCTGTTGCCATAAGTCAAATTTTGTGTCACAGAACATCACACAAAGCCCTAATCTCTGCAAGAGAAGGTTGGCCAGTGGGTCTAGCAAGAGGAAGGACTCATCCCATATGTCATCCTAGAAGGGTCTTCCATTTCACTGTGTCTCTGCAGTATCATGTGAAAACATCCACTACGTTATAATGAGTGTTTCTGTCATGATCCATTCTCTATCATTCAGCTGGGGAAGGGAGAGAAGGATGGTAGTGAACTGCACTTCTTTTCTTTCTCTGGTCCTATGATAGTACCTGTTAAAATTAATGGGGCTCTTGTGCATGTGCAAGCGTAGGAGAGGATTTATTTGGCAGAGGTGCAGACAGAAGGGTTAACTATGTGCCTAAAATGGCTTCACTACTCAAATATTTTCTTGGAATGCTTTTAAATGGTAAGGCTTTGTAGTTTGTAGTTTGGTTGTGTTGTTTTGTTTTGTTTTGTTTTTTTCTTTTAAATAAATAACATTGATCATTGGCTGTACCAATTAATGCAATTACTTGGTCCAAAATCAAACAACCTATCTGATCCGTATCATATGCTAGTCCTCTCAGAAAAACAATTTGAGCAGAGCAGAATGAAGAAGTGGATTAGCCAAAGAAAACATTTCTGTTAAATTATCATTTAGGGTGGTTTTTTTAAGAAATGATACATTGTCTGCATGCAGAGTCATAACCCATTTCCTTTTCAATAGGAACTAAATATGTTTAATCACCGGGCTGTCATATTAACAATCTATTACTTTTATTTTAAAAAACATGAAAGAAACAAATGTTAAAATCTAGGAAATTGGCTCCATATTGAAATTTGCTCTTGGGATACAGGTAGGATTTGAAGTTTCAACAAATTTGGAAGATAAGGGTTCTGCTATGCATTCACGTCTGATTTTTCCAGTTAATTTCAGTGATCAGAGAAGTTTACATATGCTGTCAGTTTCCCAGTTCTGATCCAAAATATCAAAGGATACATTGGGAAACAGAGACGTGGCATGCTCTATAAGACACCAGGCTTGCTGGCAACAGATGGGGTAAACTTGTCACAAAGGGGGAAAAGGATCCCGAGACAAGAATTAGCGAGGCTCAC
>JANIJG010011279.1:95215-130177 GCA_024611175.1 Megaceryle torquata
GCAATCCCAGTGTGCTGAAAGACAGGACAGTGGGGAAGAAGACCAGCCTGACTGAACAGAGAACTTTGACTGGAACTTAGTAACAAAAGGAGGGTTTATGGCCTTTGGTAGAGGGGGCAGGGACCTCACAAGGACCACAAAGATGCAGGGAGGCTATACAGGGAGAAAATTAGGAGTGCCAAAGCCCAGATAGAACTTAACCTGGTTATTGCTGTTAAAGACAATAAAAAATGTTTCTTAAATACATGAACAACAGAAGAAATACCAGGGAGAATCTCCATCCTTTACTGGATGCAGAGGGAAACATAGTGACAAGGGACAAGGAAAGGCTGAGGTGCATCATCCCTCCTTTGCCTCAGTCTTTAGCAGTAGAGCTAGTTGTTCCCTGACACCCAGCTCCCCGAGGTGGAAGACAGGGAGGGGGTGCAGAATGAGACCTTCACAATCCACGAGGAAATAGTCAGTGACCTTCTACACCACTTAAACATACACAAGTCTATGGGGACAGATGTATTACACCCAAGGGTACTGAAGGAGTTGGAGATGTGCTTACCAAGCCTCTCTCCATCATTTACCGGCAGTCCTGGATAAGTGGGGAGGTCCCAGTGGACTGCAGGGTAGCAAATGTGACTCCCATCTACAAGAAAGGCTGAAAGGAGAATCCAAGGAACTACAGACCTGTCAGTCTGACCTTGGTGCCAGGAAAGGTCATGGAGCAGATCATCTTGAGTGCCATTACACATCATATACAGGACAACTAGGTGATCAGGACCAGTCAGCATGAGTTTATGAAAGGCAGGTCCCGCTTGACGAACCTGATCTCATTCTATGACAAGATGACCCACCTAGTGGATAAGGGAAAGGCTGTGGATGTTGTCTGCCAGGACAACATCCGTAAGGCCCTCAACACAGTTTCCCACAGCATTCTCATGAAAAAAACCAACCCTGTCTGCTCTAGTCCTGGAGGGGCAAATGCTCTGCTGAGTAAAACACTGGATGGATGTTCGGGCCCAAAGAGTGGTGATGAATGAAGGTAAATCCAGCTGGTGGCCAGTCACAAGTGGTGTTCCTCAGGGCTCAGTATTAGGACCACTTCTGTTCAACTTCTTTATCAATGATCTTGATGAGGAGATAGAATGCACCCTCAGTAAGTTTGCAGATGACACCTAGTTGGGTGAGAGTGTTGATCTGCTTGAGGGTAGGGAGGGTCTACAGACAGACTTGGACAGACTGGACAAATGGGCTGAGGTCAACTGTATGAGCTTCAACAGAGCCAAATGCCGAGTCCTGCACTTGGGCCATAACAACCCCATGCAATGCTGCAGGCTTGGGGAAGAGTGGCAGGAAAGCTGTCTGGCAGAAATGGACCTGGGGGTCTGTTCAACAAGCAGCTGAACATGAGCCAGCAGTGTGCTCAAGTGGGCAAGAAAGCTAATGACATCCTGGCTTGTACTAAATATAGTGCGGCCAGCAGGATCAGGGAGGCGATTGTCCCTCTATACTTGTCATTGTTGTGGCCACACCTCGAGTATTGTGTTCAGTTTTAGGTCCCTTAATACAAGAAAGACATTGAGGTGCTGGAGCGGGTCCAGAGAAGAGCAACTAAACTGGTGAAGGGCCTGGAGAACAAGTCCTATGAGGAGCGGCTGAGGGAACTGGGGCTCTTTCCTCTGAAGAAAAGGAGTCTGAAGGGAGACCTTATTGCTCTCTACAACTACCTGAAAGGACATTGTAGAGATGTAGGCACTGGTCTCTTCTCACAAGTAACTAGTGATAGAACAAGAGGGAATAGCCTCAAGCTGCACCAGGGGAGATTTAGACTGGACATTAGGAAAATTTTTTTCACTAGAAGGTTGTCAGGCAGTGAAACAGGCTGCCCAGGGAGAGTCACCATCCCTGGATGTGTTTAAAATCTATAGATGTGGTGCTTGGGGATATGGCTTAGTGGTGGACTTGGTAGAGTAGGGTTAACAGTTGGACTTGATAGTCTTTTCCAACATAGATGATTTTATGATCCTATGACCTGAGTGTAACCTTCCTCTGATCTATAAGCAGTATTAATACGACTGTGAGTGGTGGGGATTTGTATACTTGAATCCAATATTGTTTCCCTCTAAAGTGTTAATCCTTTACTTGGAACCCACATATAAAAGACTTGGCTTTTCAGTAGCAGATCATGTGTTTTCCAGGACGGTGGATGCCTGAGCAGATCAACTGGTGGGAATTTGTTACCATCTAACCCAAAATGTGAGCTTAATTCTGGATTTGCCTGAGGGCCAAACCTTTCTCATAGTTCCAATCCACACCTAAATACCAGTACTTTGATCTTCCCTGCTTCATGGACTCTACTCTTTTATCCTTAAAAGAAATTCAGACAGATTTGCAGTGAAGATTACAACTCACTTCTTTTGTACCTCTACAAGAATGAAAACCCACCATCTCCTACCTGTTGCCTCTTGTTGAGTGGTAGAGATCATACTGGAAGGGTGTTCTATCCCAGCCATGTGAGACAACGCCCTCCAGACAAACTCAGAGACAGCAGCAAAACAAAACTGAGAGAAGACCTCCAAATTCAATCTCCACACAGCATTTCCCTGGCTCTAGAGGGCTCTAATGATGTTGCTCATTGGCATGTCCCACCATGATGCCACTCACCTTCTGAATGTCCCTCCAGCACAATAAGCAAAGCATGTTCCTATCTTTGCACCTAACACAATGCTATAGACCTTTTCCCTCAGAGCTGTCCCCTCCTGCTGCTCCTCATCCACTAACAGTCAAGGAATGGCTTCTCCTTGGGCTTTGCCAGATACCATGTCTTGCTTCAACTTCTCCCAGGCATGTGTCTGCTTGATGTTGTTACTCCTGCACCCAGTTGAAGAAGCCCAGCTACATTTTTTGTCCAGCACAGTGGTTTTCAACTCAGAAGGCCACATCAGAACAAGTGAAACACTTTGCAGATGTTGGCAAAAGGGTGGTGGTGGTGGAAATAATAAATAAAAATAATGTCCTCTCTCTTCCACAAAACACTAATTAAAAAAAAAACCAAACCATCTGGGGTTTATATATTCTTTTCCCTGGTTTTAAAACATTAAATAAAGCTGGGAAAAAAAAAAGTGATATATTACTTTGCATGTCAACTTTTCAGTGAAGCTGCTATGAGAATGAGGGACATTGGGATCTATCACCCACATCTGGTTTATATGTATTCATTACTATTGTCAGTGGGATGTAATACTGTTTTATCCACTGATCTTTAAAGATCACCCGAGGGATCCATACCCTGAGCTTTTATATAGGACATAAAAAGATTGGTCTGAGGGGTTACCTGCAGTCCCTTTTCTAGGTTGCCCCTCTGAGGCATGAGGCACAGAGGAGTTTGTCTTCTTCCAAACATGCATTTGATCCAAAGAGAGATCACAGGAGCAGAGAAAAGAGGTGGACTTTGTGCTGTGGGACATTTGCAAGCAGATGAGTGGTGCCAGACCTAGAGGACAGAAAATTAGGGCATGCACTTGGCAAAAGGACCAAAACACAGAAAGCAAATGGCACAGGTTCAGCTGGAAATCTCTGGGGCCATGAGGAGTCCCAGTATGCTCTGTGAATCCTCCAGCAGCCACCACTTCCAGGGGCTGAAAGCTGGGATCTTTAAAAGAAACAAAGTGAATTAGGAGTCAAAATTACAATGTGAAGCAAACACCTTTGGGGCTGCTTGCAGGCTATACTAGATCTAGATTTAATAGCTAGGAACTCCCCAGAGTGCTGACCAGGCTGTTGCTGTGTTTGAGATGTGCTCTCCCTGGGGTATAAGTTGCAAAAGTTCATGTCAGCAGCCGGGGCTGAATGCCACGCTCAATGCCTGCACTGCACCGTGAGAGAGAGTTTAAAAGTAGGTCACAGCTCACTGCAATGTAAACTCTTTCTTCTCAGGTGAGTCAAGGTGCTCTTTCATGTGCTACTGAGGCAGAAGCAGCAATTCCTGAGCATGTTGAGCATCTGTGGTCCATCTCCTACCAAACCTACTCTGTGAGCTCTGGAGAGACTGACGCTGCTGCCTTTACTGCATGCTTCAGGTTCCAGGAATAGGAGAGAGAGGATAGCAGCAGGTGCCACATGTCACAGCATACAGAGCTTGGGTGACTGTCAATGGTATCAGGTATCTTAGCTTTCAGGTCTTAGGATGCCTTTCCATGCTTCTTGGCACTGCCTAGTGCTGCTGTGATGTCCGGCATCTCACAGAACAACCTTTTCCCAAGCTTTACTTTTCATGTCCCGGCTGCACTTCTATCTCTCTGCCCTCATCAGGTGCTTCCTGGCTCAAGCACTTGTGTTTTCCTGTGGGAAAATGCATATTTTGTAGCAACAAAGACAAGGCCTGAGATAAACCATCTCAGTACAGTGAGATTAACAGACAAGTTGAAAGAAAATAAATGTATGGTCATTGCCTAGTGTCAGAAGCTTCAAACAGATAGGAAGCTGGATGCTCCATTCACCATTTTTCTAGATGAGAGGGAAAAAAACCAGAAGAAATTGAAGTTGTCCATTACTTGAAGAAATGAGTTCTTCACCTCATACTTTTATACCCTCAGTGAATGGGTGATAAAACTGAGAGCTTCTCCTTCATTTCTATATTGAAATCCTACCCACTTGCTTTGAATATCACCTGGGCCACTGCTCTTGATGGTTCCCAATTTTCTGCCCTGAGAATATGGAAATTTGACTGTCACCTGCATTGCTTCTGTGTACAATTACAACCAAGGACTGAAACAAGCAGACCATGAATGAGAGATGGAGTCATGAAAGCTCACCAGAAGGGAAGGCAAATTTGCCTTTTATCCACATGATGAAAGAATGGAGCTAGTGTGAACATTTTCCATTGAAACTGGCTTTCTGAAACAAACAGTTAGCACCTAAATAATTCTATTCACAAGAAATAACTGCTTCCCATGGAAAATGTCAGTTTTTCTGATAGAGAAATACATAAAAATGTCATATGTCAAAATATATCAAAGATATTTTGGCTGAACTAAAATTGAGGTGGGATTGTTTGCAAAAATTCAAGCAGGGAGAAGTTAGACTTCTCTGACTCTGTTACTGAGTAATACCTAGCTCTCCTACAGCTGGCTTCAGCCACAGTGCCTGTATAATTGTATCATCTCCTTTCTACATACAGGAAAAAACCTGAACCTGAGTAATGGCCTTGATTATTCTGGATAGATTCCTTATCATTTAGTCAGCTTTCTGAGAGCCTTCAGCCTCAGTGAGATTGGCTGGCATCTCTTTCTCACTCTGCAAACAACCAGCCCTGTAGGCATCAGGATTATCTCACTGAAGGAACACTTTTATTGGGCACATGGCTCATACTATATCTAGCAAGCATTGCCCTTTTTTTTCCCGAGGTATAGTCACACATTGCTCATTCGCCAGCTGCTGGTGCTTCTGTGTATCAGTGTGGGGGCAGATAGAGAGCTTTAAATGGGAGCTCTTGCACAATGCTACACCACAGAGGTTTCTTCGCTCCCTCTCCATGCCAGCTCTACGGAGCAGGGCTGTGCTCACCGCCTCTCCACCCCGCCCCCCCTCCCTGCACCAAACCTCAGCCCCCTCCAAGGTGGCCTTGGAGATGGGTACCAACAGGAGGGATGCTCTGGGCTTCTCCAGGAAACCTGACAAATTGCACAGGATGAATTCAAGCTGGAAAAATCTGTTTACCGTGATGCATTTATACAGCTGGAAGGATGGAGCTGCCATTTCAAGTAGGCCTTTCTATAAATGTAAAGGGGCATCTCCAAATGCATTTCAAACATAGAAATGAAAGGCTCTGCTCTGACTTATTTTCACCCGTGATGTGTCTTAACATCTTGCTTTACCAGACACCAGAGGAAATTTAATTTGTAAATGCAACTCCTTCAGTTACACACAATGGCCAACAGCACTGTTTTAAATACATTGGGGTATAATTCTGACCCTGACTAATACCAGTAGCAAAAACTGCTCTGGATATCATCCTGACCGTCACTGTGCACAAGATTCTTAGTTTGAGGCAGGGTGAATTATGACACAGTAGGTTCATCACAGTTATAGAGCCCTCCCCAAAGCAATGAATTGTTTCCATTCTTCATACACAAAGGAAATGAACTTACACTGAAGTCCCAGTAGTTTGTCCAGGGTTCTTTCTTAATATCTTTGCTGTACAACACCTGACAAGAGCTTCCCAAGTGGCTGCCTTCCAAAAAAAGGAGAGGACACATCAGCAAGGACATACTGACAGGTCCACAGATGGGTATTTGGATGCAGCCCTAAAGATTAGAGCAATCACATCATCCATAGTTGACTAGAATTTCTCTTTTACAGGCAATAAATATTGGATTATTTATTTTGCATCATGACTGCCTTCTCCTTTCCTCTCCATTCTTCTTTTTTTTTTTCTTTCTGTATGGTGAGGAAAGAGCATATGATGAGTGTGGTATATTATAACTGAATACTAATCTCTTCTATTCAGTCAGTGCATGCATTCATTTATATGGATGATTTGCTAGTTTTGTTTGAATACACACACACACATTTAACAGTGAGTTTTATTATGAAAAATGTTATCAAATTAACTCTTTTAAAAGATGCCAGTATTACTGGCAAGAATTGCACTTCATTTTCTTTGTAAATGTGCTGCTTCTTTAGACATTCATTTCTTTGGAAATCCAGTACTTTTCCAAATGCAAAGACACTGGTGATGAGCAACTGTCATTCCCATATTAAAAAGCAAAACCAAGCCTTGATCTTTCTACAGCAGATTAGGGAGTGAGATAAAAATGAGATGAAAGCCTCAAATGTCTGTTCCACTAGGTTCGAGGCATTCTTTTTGTTTTAGTTCCACACTCTGCCTCTTTAATTCCCCCTGGCTCAAATGCCAATTTTCTGCTATGTTGGCATGACTGCCGAAGAATTGCTTCTGTTAATAAACTGCACAAAATAGCTGAGCAATTAGGCAATTAAACTGTTTTAAATTTAATTTAAAACCCTGGCATTTTGCTAGGAGTCTTTTTTTTCTCTTTAATCCCATCTTTTTCATGTGGTGGGAGGTAAAGGGCAAGTTGGAAGGGTGGGAAGGCAGCATGGTGATGAGGGAGGAGTCTGGTGTTATGGGAGTTTACTCAGGCTCCCACTGCAGATAAGTACAAGGGCTCTCTGCTTTGGGGAGCACATTTCAGCCCTTGTCCCTTACTAGAACAAGTAATTTTTTCCCAAACATTTAACACACAAACAAGCTTAATCTGATTTCTGTCCTGATCCCAGATGGGTATCAGGGCTTGTAAGCAAATGATTTCAAGAGCTACCTACCTGCTCTTGGCTGCTAATTCAAAATAAAATAAAAAAAAAAGAGTGGTGGAGAAAACACAGGAATTACTATGCCTGGGGGTGAGCAACCTGTTCTGCTCATCACCACATGTTCCCACTTCATTAAAGGGCAATTCTCCAAGTTACCTGAACCATAGCAAAGTTTGTCCTTTGAGCTTATTTGACCTGTACTTACAGAAGTGCCTTTTTTGCTCCAGATCAAGTTTACATTTTGATAAATGCTTTCTTGCTGACTTGCCATCGATGATAGCACAGGGATTTACACTCGCTGGAGACAGGCCCAAGAGGAACATGGTGGAGGGCTTCTTCTATCCTGCCATGACTGCATCCCCAAGCCCATTATTTGCCACCTTGCTCCATGTCCAGCCAATGTCCCTTTTGGGCCACTCACACAATGCAGGCCAAGCTCTGGCAGCCCACCTCCACATTGCTACCTCCCACCCCAACGCAGTTGTCTTCTCTGGGCAACCATCCAAAATCTGTGCACGTTCCTCTGTCCTGATCCACAGTCCCAGCCCATCCTATTCATGCACTCAAGCAAAGTTGTCCCAATACCCATAATTCTTCAACTACCCAGAAACATCCCATCCTTGTGCACTGCAACTGTTCTTCCACCCTCAGAGCTTCCCTCTGGATACCTCAGCTGAGCTGCAACTCTATCACTCCGAAGTTTTTCAGAGCAATCTGTCCTCTTTACTTCTCAATGCATTAAATCTCTTTTCTTACCATAATGGCTGGAAGAAACAAAACATTCTACTTTGTGCGCTGCTAAAACTTTTCCCTAATAAAAACTCACCATGTTTTCCAAGCCTTTTTGAACTACCTACATTGGGTTGAATGATGCCATAGCTAAACAAAATATAGCACAATGTTGTGTAGCCTGCAGTGCTGACTGTCTCCTCAAGGAAATCTCATATTTCTGTGGTCATGTAGTGGCTATTTTTAGTGAACCAGTCATTCTTGTTATTTTTCCAGTCTTTGAAATTAAAAATAATGGAAAAAGGATTAAAAGATTTTTTTAAAGGTTGCAGTAGTCACATACTGTTTGCAAAATTCAGACTGAAACTTCCCCCTCTGAGCTAATTTGAGGATATCAACATTAACAATATTCACATCATCATTGCAATCAGGATCACCTTATTATTTCCACTTATTACACCATTGGTAGCAATCCTGTGTTAGTTGGGGAAATGTACTATAAGTTAATTTGTTATATCTGGTATGATTCTATGCTTTATCAAGATCTCCAGTTCTGCACAATGAACTCACTTGTTACCCTGAGAACAGACAAGTCAGTTCCAGGAAGTTCCTCACTGCAGACCTGAATTCCTCCACACCTCTGTGATGCTGAGGAACTGTCAGCAACACAGGCTGTGCCAGGGTCTTAATCGAGATACAAGGTCTGGAAGTGCTGGATGACTTGGAGAAGTGAGACATGCCATGGAAACAGGCTACTCATGGCAGTGTTTTAGAGTGATGAAGAGAACTGGGGCAGCAGTGAGTCTTTCATGTTCTGCTTTTTGGACATCTCAGAGCACCATTTCAAAACCTTTTTACCTTTTTTGTCTCCATGTGTTTGAATAGATTGCAGTATTAATTTCTGTCCTCTCCTGCCTCCTGACATTGACTTTCCACAGCTAGCCCCTTGTCTGTCCAGTCTATTTTGACAGCAGGGTCTTCAGAACATCATATTTCTCTCTCTCTCTGTTTATACAGTCCTCAGCATGAAGGGAAACCAATTTTTTGCTGTACCTTTAGCTGCTCCTGTAATGCACATAATAATATTATATCCTTAAACTATCTGTCCTGTTTCAATGTATGTGACAACCTTCTTAGGAAAAAAGACATATGTATTACGCGTATATGAACAAGCTCTAACATCAGGTGGACAGCACATAATTCCAGATCATCTTCTGAGTGTCACAAAGAAACCAAACTGTCACAGGCATGACATAGGGAAGGATAATTAAGAGAACGGGTTGGTTGGTATGTTTGTACATCACTTAGCGGCCATCAGCAGAATTACTTCTTAAGGCAGACCCCAGATCGTTCCTCAAACCTCCTTGCTAGCAACACGTAGTCATGACTTCAGAATAAGAGTCTAGGCTTTACATGGTACATACAACAGGATTTTCAGGAACTCATAGAAGAAAAACATAAATTTTCCTGATCCTACCAGTGGCATACACCACTGGTATATGTGTGGCATACACCACCAGGTGTTTGTGTGGCAAACACCATAGACAGAGAGCAATGCTGTGGCAGCTACTCGCAGGTGAGATGTGACAACAGTTCCCCATGGAACCTTAGCACCTTGCTAAGATGGACTGGATACATAGCTGCATCCTTGGGCACGCTAATGATTAGTAAAGATCAGTAATTAGTACTGCTTTATTTCTTCCAAGGTTTGGGGTTATCCAGCAGGGCCTTTCTTTTGGTCAGGGGAATCAGCTCTGATGCAGGGTTCAAGAGCCACATATTGGTCATGAACCACATGTTGGACACTTCTGCTTCATTTTGTAACACAGTGACTAAAGGAAGTCCCAAGAATTTAGTTGTTCATTGTAGTTCCTACTAATACCAGCAGAGGTTGTATTGAAATGTAAGATAAACGTATGCAAATAATACATTGATTCTGATTCAGTCACAATGACTTTACCAATAAATATACAATCATTTTATAATACATTACATTCGTATATTTTAAACGACCTAATTGATAGGAGCATGAAAGCATTAAATTAGCATATAGCAAGACAACTACATCACACTAGACATCTATTAACATACCGCATGTCAATCAGTGTTTTCCCAATTAATGGCTATCTAATTATCTTGCTATAATGAGCTTGTTAAATGCCAATTAAATGGCAAGATGTTTGAATGCATTAATAAGTATGTAATTACACAGTTATTGGTGACATAATTTTCACATCATTAACTAGTAACTTATCCTTATTGAGTTTAATAAGTATATTCTTTTAACTTCCTATTGATCCTTAATCAGGATACAATCTCTGGTCAGTTAAGACTAAATGAGATGGCTCTAATTATCAGGATCATTACTGGAAAAGTTTCCTGTCTCTGAAGTTATAAGTAAGCAATAACTGAAGAATGCACTGGAGGAAAATCCAACTGAAAGTGTAACTACACTCTGCATACAGACAATAACCTCGGATAGAGAAACTTCTTCTTCCAGACAAGAAATGTACCACCTTCTGAACCTGGAAATTGCAGTTTGTTTGGACTGCAGAATGTCAAATTTTCCTTATCAAACTTTATTACCAGTGTACTCTGAGCAAGGAAGGCTGAGTTCTCACCTGGTGTGTCTTCCCCGGGTGAGGACACATCAGACACCCCTGGAGCTGGTGGGCTGGGATGATGCTCACCCTGCTTGCTTTGTATTCCTGCTGGGTAAATAGTTTCTGCTGCCTTTTGGTGTGGCTGGGAAGGATGACATATAACAAGCTGCACACAGTGTGCTCCTGCATGCAGAAGGGTAGGAGAGTCTGGTGGGATCAGCACTCTGCCAGGACTCAGGAGACTATGGCATCATTCTCAGCTCCACCTCACACTTACCCGGAAGTTTGGACAGGTGTTGTAATCTACCCTATTCTCCCATTTTCTGGGACCTGTGAGACTAAAATGATCACCAGCGATACCAAGTTATCCAAATCCACCAGGCCAGGCACTGCACAAACACTGGTGTCAACATCAGCACACCGCAGAGCAGCTATTAGAACAAGTTAAAGCTGTCCACAGGAAGCTGAGCTGAGCTGCTCGCTTCAACCATTAGGGTGTAATAGCTTGTATGAAAGAAAATAGCCATTCTTCCATCAAAAATCTTTTATTTATGAAAAGGAAATAAGTCACCCAGTGCATTTCCACACAAGGAAAAGCTATTTAACCAAGCGAGCATGCGTGAGCCATGGCAAATGCACAAATAGTTCTGAGTTAATCTCTTCCTTCTCTATCTCATCCCATTTTTGAAAAAGATTGCACTCACACCATATCATGCTGTATTTAAAACTAAGAAACAGATTGACTGTCAGTTCCTGAATTAGGCACTGTACTGAGATATGTGTATAACTAACTCAGCCCTCAGCATCGGTGACTTAACTAGCCAACCCTCATTAACCTTGATGAGAGCCATGGATCCCAGCACAGCCTGGCATGTGTCCTGCATCTCCAGCTATATATTTGCACTGTGTGTCTCTGGTGGAGCTTTGCCAATATTTCACAGACACCAGGAGTCAAGAAGACACTCGGTGGTCCATCGTGGCTCAGCAGAGAGCTGCAGCCTGCATGTTTAAGTGTTTTCTGAACTGAGGCCAGTGGAACTATCTCATTTTTCCCAAGGATGTAACCTAGCACTCTTCTAACATTTCTTCTTCCTCTTTTCATCTATCTTTCTGACTCCTTCAGTATTTTATTAAAAGAACTGGGGAGGTCTGCTGAATTCCTCCCCCTCCTGGGAGGTATCTAACAGGAACGTGTTGTTCTTATCTTGGACAAGATGGGCAAATGCATACAGAGACATCACAGTACCATCATCTTCTATTGATCTCTACTGATCTAGGCACATTGTGGATGTGCTTTGTTGATTTGAAGAGTTGTTTTCAGTGGATACTTGTCAGGTTCCTTCCCTCCCTCATTTTCCTCTCCTTATAAGAGAGACAGTTTTCTGTGAAGACACAGAAGTGCTCTCCTTTTCCTCCACAAAACACAAATAAAGAAGGGAGGGGAGAATGGGGGAGGGGGGAAAAAGAAATTCTCCAACCCCTATGCAGCATTGTCATTTTTCGTCCCAAAAGCTATACGGAATTGCACTGAGCAGGTATGGTAATAAGAAGCACTGACTGGAGTAATGATACGTCTCCTGCACTGAAGCTCCTGACAGCAAAATCATGACCTGCTCCCCACAGGTATCAAAGTCACTAATTACCCATCATGCACTCAGGATCGGCACTCATTAGAGGAACTGACACTGCGTTATGCAGTCACAGGGAGTCTCTTTCAAGTCCCTGCACTTTTCCCTTTGATAGAAAGAGACTGCAGCAGCACAGGCGCCACGTTTGCCTTCTGTCATCGGGCATCCTGCTGCACCTCGCCGGCTGCTGCACTGCACAGCACGTGAGATTCAAAGTCGAGGAGGTGGCAAGCTCGGCTGAAGGAGAGGCTCTCAGTGGTGCTGGGAAAACGTTTAACAACAGAGCATGGACGAGCACATTTCTAAGCTCTGCTGCTGCTGCCCACTTGGCTCTGCAGTCATATCTCTTCTCAGCAACGTTCCAAGTGCTGCCATCTAGATCAAGGTGTTTCCTTTGTCTCTCAGATTAACAGATCACCTAAAGAACATGAGTTGTTCCTGCTCTTTTTCTCAGGGCTAAGATAATCCAGATAGTTCTGCTATAATTGTATACATAGACTAATGAGATGATAGGTAAGGTCCACCTTATATTCAAATCCAAAGGTCCTTGATGTCTGTACAGACTAGATTTGTCTGGAGCCCTGTTTCAGGCCCATCTGTGACAGGATTTATACATCTGTCTCATATCCATTTCCCCATTACAGTCTTTCTCCTTATCTTCCAATTTATTTTTTTTTTCCAAGTTGCTATTTGCTTTTACCCTGTGCCTTTGAAACTGAAAATGGATGGTAGTAAACAATTAAGAATAATTATTTTATTGGCAGATTATCTCTACAGTGGCACTCACCACAAGAAAATAATAAGGAGTCAGCACTGGTAATGTTAAACAATTTATAGGTTACCTAGTTCAGAGAGACACTAGAGCCCTTCTTTACACTGAAATATCCAGCACTGATCACTGTTATAGCCCGAGTATCTTGCTTGGATGAACCATTAGTGTACTGTAGCATAGAAATCCTTATAGAGGCCATAAAACATACTTATATATCTATAAAACCAGGAGGCTTTGGTATACTGAAAACACTTAGATACTTTGATAAAGAACAACATATAGAAGCTGGATGTATGGCAAAAGAAAGAAGACTCACTCACGTTTTGAGATCAGTGTTTATTTTCATCTGTCTGCGAGGAAAACCCGTCAGTTTGATTATTATCTGAACGTATGTGGAACATTTGTAAGAAGCTGAGAGAATTCCATTATGTATAAGCTGCTTAAAAAAGAGGCTCACTTAAGGTTATTACATTGCTGCTTTGGGTTATTTTTGTTTAATTCAAACTCTGCAGTGGGTGAGACTCAATTTCAGTTTAAACAATCACTGCAGTGCCTTATCTTTCTCATCATCTTCTGTACCTACAAAATTTGCAGTGTGGGATTCAGATAAATAAATACATGATTACACACACATTCCCTCATCATTTTCTCCATGACATTCTGTTTTCTGTGAATAAAGAAAATGTCTTTCAGGGTGTTTTTTTACCTTCTCCTTTTAAGTGAATGTTTTCCAATGGGCCTGTCTGTCCAGAACAGATTAACTCTCTTGCCTTAGAATGAAGCCAAGGCACAATTTTTATTGTCAGAAGCTCAGTTTTGAATCCACAGAAGTTTCTGCTCAGAAATCTAAGAATACACTTATCAAGGGCCTTCTATAACCTGCTCCATCTAAAAAAAGAATTAAAATATTTACCCATTGACCCGAGAAGGTGCTTCAAATGAACAGCCCCATTGATGAAATGAGTAAGATAATGTGGACTGTGAGTTTGCCCCACACTCCCGCCCATAAGAAAATGCATATTTGACAGCTTTTGAACTAGCTGTGCCTAAGTCTGAGTCCCCAGTGAAAAGGCTGCGTGATGCTTCCAGACATACTGAATGCAAACTTTGAGCATCAAAAGGAAATGCTGCAGCAACATCCTCTTTGGAAAGACCTTTCCACCAGAAAAGCCAGTTAAACCATTTCACCTAAAAGGGCTCCCAACCACATAAGACTAAACTAATAGTAATAGAAGAAGTAAACAAAGAAAAACCTTTCAGTATGAATACTCCTTTAAAAGTATTGAAAATAGACCATTAAAAGATACAAAAAACCTCCACTCTTCCCCTTGGGAGAACCTTCATGGAGAAACCTACTTCTGGGAATATGTTTCTTTCACCATTCTATTTTCATATTCATATTATTAAGATTTTCTAAGTCCATGTAAAAAGAAGGGGACATTTTCTGTAGATCTCTTTCAAAGAGCAGCTCTCCAATCTGTCCTATGAACACACTTTCCACTTAGGGCAAAGCAGACCCCTGGCAATTAAAATTCAGCCTCAGACACTCAGATTCAGATTCGTTGCAATGTCATGGCAAAAGTTTCCAGCCACTGTGGTGCGCATCTTTCCTCTCTTCATGATAAGCCTTTCCATTTGGGGGTTGCAATGGCTGGGGTGTGTGAAACAACACAAAATTGTTCTCTCAGCCGTGTTCTTCATTCCCCAAATTAAAGGGGAGTGCGAAAGTTTAATTGTGCTTCCCTCTGCGTCCCTCCTTGCAGAGTGCTGGATTGGGGTAAATTGTGAATGCTCTTTAATTCTGCCTCTTATAAGCTTATCACAAGTCTAGTAGCTCATTACACCCTCTGTTTTTTCTCCTGAGATGCTATAGAAATACAACAGTGTAACTAACACTTCTGCTCATTTAGAACCGCAGGTGGTGGGAGTACGTGTGATTTCATTGTCTTTACTTGGTAATTACAGGTCTGTTCCTATTCCCACTGTCTCAGCAGGTGCTTGTATAGTAGATGTAGTTAAGTCCTTTCAGGTGCTTGCAAGGTGGATTAACATGGAATATTGTATCACTGCAGAATGGTACCTGCTCTGGTGTGCCTGTGACCACTGCATGTAGAAGGGGTGCTGGCACACAGGCCAGTCTGACTGCTTGTACTGACACAATGGCAGTGTAAAGCCTGGCTCAGCCAAAAGTCATCCCAGAAGGGTGAGGATATCTGGGATTTGGGTGATTCACCTTGCAGACTGTGTCTCCACATCCATGAACACATGGATGCCTCTGGTGAGGCATGGTGCCTCTGAGATGAGATGGTGCCTCTGCAGAGGGACTAAGCAAAATGCACTGAGCCCAGCTGCTGCTGGCCCCCCAATCATTGCACTAACCTTCACACACGCTGTATCTTCGTTCCTTTCACCAGCTAAAGATGTCTGAGAATGTGAAATGTGATGAGCTATAGGGAATGGCAGCAAGATTGACACAGCCTGTGGTTTAATGCAAGTGGCAGGTCCATTTAAAAATGTAAATATTATTATCCTTTGATTTCAGCTTTTGATTCCTCCAGACGTTTGTGGTTGATAAGCCAGCCTCCCTTCAGGTTCTGCTACCTTTCATCAGTACATATTATGCTTATCAGACATAAATCAATGTATAGTAGGTAGGCACATTGCATATACATCCAGTGAATGTGCCTGTATGTTAACTGCATGTTAATATACCGCATTCATGCTATACTTCAAAAAACGCAGTATCTGGAGCCAACACTGATGACAGAGCACATCCGTTCTGAACTTCTCTTTGAATTCCCTTTTTCTCTTTGAATTGGGATATTTGCATGAAGGCTAGAAGCTGTACCTTTCTCCTATTAAAGCACTGGTGATCATTGCCTTTCTTCCATTGGAATAGGCTTGTGAGTTCAAGGACTGAATTCAGCAGAGTTCATAAGCCTATGCTTAAACTGATAGGATTAAATCTTGGGTAAGGCCATGAAGCTTGGAGCATGTGTTTATCCTTAAGCACAGGCTTAGATGCTGTGCTGAGTAAGGACTGCAGTGTGTTTGAAGCAACTGAAAGCCCTTCTTCCCTGAAATCCTTCTACTCTACTGCTGTCTCTTGGTTAAACAAAGCCAAAGTTTGCCTATGCAGCATACAGAGGAATGTCAGGCTGCAGAGGTGTAGACACCTTGGTGTTGCCAAGGCACTGATATAGATGCACAAAGCTATTCTGAGGCATCTGGAAATGATGAGGACTTTGTCTTCAATTCTTATATGGAAAGAGGGAGAAAACCCAGAGCTGTATAGGCAAAAATGAGTCCCCCAAAAGGACGTGTTTCCAAAAAGATGCTCACAGGAAAAGCTGAACACATGAGGTGCCAAGAAGCTGTCATCTTTGTATTAGTACATTAAATGTGACAGATGGTCAGAAGTCAGAATCCAAGGTACAGATACCTCTGTTCATTGGGAGCACTTGAAATTTGAACCCTACACATGCTTTGGACACCACTGGCCTCATACAACATTTAATGTCCAGGAGCCACGAAAGAAAGAAGCAACAGCTGTTCTTTACTTGACATTCCCTAAATGCCTAAAAAGCAGTCAAAACGAGAGGTGATTCATAGAAAATTGTCACATTAGCCATGGTGGAAGTTAGTGTCTTTGTCTTTAGTAATGGCTTACTCTTCTGTCTTTATAAATCCAACTGCCTCAACAATCTTTGGCATCAGTCTGTATTAGCTCAATAGTAGCTTCATTGGGGATCTCAAAAACTGTTACTGTTTCCAACTAAATTCCTTAGAATCCCCTGACAATTGTCCTTCTCTTTCTATCTGAAAGATAACTAGCTAAAGAGATGCCTGGATGACCATCTTACCACAACAGATCCCCAGGAGATCATGGACCATGAGACTGAACACTCCTTTTCCTGATGGACTTCTTGGTCCGTAGCAGGGAAGGTGCATAACACTCACAAGAGCTGCAGTCAGCTAGAGCACTTCACTTTGCACTGCTCCCCAGTCCCTTCTCCCATTTAAAAGCAGCTGAATACCTGAAGATGGTTTTGGGTCTCCATCTGCCTTCTGTTTGCAGAGCAAGGAGCTAAATGAAAAGACTCAATTTTTCTCCAAGGAAGGAAATGCTGTATATAATAGAAATCATGCTCCATAGTCCTCTCTCCATCAATAAATAGGTCCAGCATGTCCTAGCCTGCCTCATAGTCCCCTCCTGATTTTCCATCTTTCTTTTTTCATCTATATTTTCTATTTTTTTTTTTTTGTGTATTTGCTTAAAATATTTCCATTTAAGAAGGGAACACTCAACCGATATTCACCTGAGATCAGAAATTATATTTTTCTTGTATTAGGAGTATTGGAGAAAGATGCACAAGGCATCAGCAGAATGTTGCAACATGGATTATAGATTGCTGCTCAGCAGTTGGTGGGTTGGCTATTTCTTTTAATTGCTGATACTGTATTTTCAGACATTGCTGATCTTATGACAATTTTTTTGCCTACTTTTCTGCAATTAAGTGATTTAGCTGACAGTTTAGAAAGTTTTTTCATAAAATAAATACTACATTGTACAGATACACATATGTCTATACGTGTATTGCTGCACATGTACAGACATGCATGCTCACACAAGCTCGCACATGCACAGCGACACACTTCTATATCTTACAGCAGTTCTGACATGGGGAATTTTCTTCCACATAACTTTAGAGCTTTTCTTGTACTGACTGAATACCCCAGAATTTTGATTTCACAGACAGTTCTTGTTCGTGAGGAGGTGTTTCCCAATATTTTCTTTTAGTTGAAATACCCAAATATCCAGTAAAAAGCTGTTTCAGTGAAAACTTTGTGTGTGTGCATTTTTGTGTGCACCATTTTCAACCTCAATGTGCATGTCCCAGTTTCATCTCCTGAATACACTATGCTCACATCTAAGAATTACAGCATTAAGGAGTATAGGTAATTGCACCATTACCCTTTTTATTTGTTTGTTTTTTTCCTTCAGCCTATTCTGTTACTTTATCATACATGTGGTCTAATTAAAGTTTCCTGCAGGACATTTTATCCAGAATAAATAATGACATTTCTCGCAAGGGCTCTAGTTACTTTCTCTTTTTCCTTCCAACTGTGCTGAAAGGGAGGTTGATGTCTGAAAAAAAAACAGTGCCTGGGTGGAAGAGACAGTTTTATAATTGCATTTCCAGTCTTCTTTGTATTCTTATGTGTTATATGCTTGTACAAGGAGAAACTGGACAGGCCTGTTGGATAGCAGCCAGGAAGAATTGTCAGAGAGAGACCAGATTGAAAATGAAATAGAAAGGGGGGAGAAAAATAAAAAATATCAGGAGGATCTCTCAGAACAATCAATGACTTAAGAAAGTGAAAGTGGAGGAGAAATTACCCATTTCATTTCGCGTCAACTATGAGGTTTGAAAATTGTCTTTTGATTTTTCTTTTCTTTTTTTTTTTTTTTTCCCCAACTGTGACAGAGAAAACTCAAAGTGTGGAGGACATGTGTTTCAGAAATGGAACTGGGAATAAACATTTGTTTTCTGACTAAAACCTGAGCACTGAGAAACCAGGATGCAGGCTGGGGCTTAAAAGTTGAGGCTATTGAGGAATATGACCAGTCTCGAGGTCATATTCCTACTCTGTGTGAGAGCAGCATTTATTGGTTTTGGGTTTCTATAAATTCATTCATTCAATCATTAATCAGCAAATACATATTCTATATTGCTGTGAACCAGGCAGAGACAGAGTCAGCATACCCAAATATAGGGACAGTATCTTGACCTTCATGCTGCTGAGTGTGAAGGACTGTTCTGATTTTCCCTCTTCTCATCTTTTCTAAGCCCCTGCATATAATAGTTTCAGTTTCCCAGGCTGATGTACTAGAAAGTCAGTACCAAGCAGTTAGCCCTGTTTTGAGTAGGGATGGGACTAGATGACCTTTAGAGACTCCATCCAACCTGACTTTTTCTGTGATTCTGTTAAAGTCAATCATGAAAGCATCCATCTACAAGCACTAGCTAGCTGTAGTCCTTGTTCTAGAAAGCCCCAAAGTCATGGTCATCCATCCTTCACAACTGGTAAACAAAGAAAAGAAAGAATAAAAAGAAAGGGAAAAAAAACCAGCTTCACGCCTTGGGATGTGATTATTTGTGCAGGGGCAGTGGAGAACAACTGAAATGAAAGAAGAAAAGTAAATGTGAGTCCGTGAGAAGCTGAATGGTGAGCATGTCTCTTCCACACTTTCCTTGAAGGCACAGCGTGTAGATGTACTTTATTCATAATGACAGTATGATGTGATTCATAGGAATTGCTTCTTCCCAGTAAATTATTCTAAGATGCGTTGTTGTGCCACGTTGCAATGGCACAAATGAATGATGTTAAAATACTGAGCAGACAAAATGATAACACCTGTTACAGAGCCACTTATAAAGCAAAGTGCACAGAGGCATTTGTACCTGTCTCTATCATACATTGTGAGCTACACATCTTAGGATGGTTTATGAAGAAGAAGGCAATTTCTGTTATACTGTATTAAAACATTTCTCAGTGTTCCCTTAATTTACAGACATCCTCTCTCTGTTTACTTGACATCAGCTAGCAGTCTCTGGCAGGCAGCGTAGGAGAGAATTCACAAGGAGCTCAGCACTCTGATTTCCTACCCAGGTCAGGTCTGGGAGGAGCAGAGTAACAGTATCTCCACATGTACATCAGTATTTTTAATCCTGCCTGATAGTAGCACATAATTATTCACACCAAAGAGGAGCAAGGAGCTGTACCCCCTTCCAATGCACAGTGGGGCAGCCATGCAGAGATGGCATAAGCAGTAAGGGCAATATCTCATAAGGGTAATGATGTCCTGAGTTTCCACCGATTTGCACAGGTGCTCAAAATGTATATGGGAGTCAGGCTGGTCAATGCCTTTGTGGGTCTGCCTCTAAAAACCTAACCCAATGTTTCCTTATGCCAGTGGAGGAGTGGCAATGGCTATGGCCGTCCCTGCGTAAGGCACTGTGCTTTCCACAGGTTCTTACCACATAGTCTCAAAAGACTGATGCATTCGGTGCAGAGCAGCCAAAATTCAGCCTGTGACAGCACAGTTTTCCTTGAGGGATTGCCAGACAACACCAGTTCCCAGTTCTCAACTCCCAGACACCCGACCCTCCAGCAAGAGCAATGCTGTTGGAAGGTCCTCTCCTGCCACATCATTTTCACAGGAGTGACTAGAGCACAGTGCTGTCACCACAGAGGCACACTGGAGGGTTACTCCTTTACGCTGAACTGAGAACACCTACCATCAGTGGCAAAGCCAGAACAGACTGGGGAGTGGAGGAGAGGTGGAACAGCTTTTCTCTGATTTCTAAGGAAAATGGTTTCATTGCCTGGCCAGACATCTCCTGTGAGCTATGTCCCATGGAAATAGAGCCCTAGCCCAGCCAGCTTTACTGGGGTTTCTGGGCCAGTTTCTATGCTTGCAAGTGAGACACTAAGCTTAATTTCTTCTTTTCATTTTCCTCTTCTCCTTGTTCTTTTTCCTTGATGCAGTGTGTTGGCTTTATTGAGATGCTACCTACAGGATTCTCTCCTAATGCTCGCAAGTGCCTCTTCCACCCAGAGGCAGCTGGAAAAATTGCTCATCTAAGCACCAGACACTTAATTAAAAATGAGACAAACTCTCCAGTTTGCTTTCTTTCTCACTCATTCGTCCTCTTTCACGCTGTCTAGTGCAGTGAGAAAGCATGTAGCAAGGTCTTGACCAAACACTTTGAACTGCAATCATCTTGGGATACACAAGGAAGATAATTACCTGCTTTGTTTCGCTCTCCCTTACTCCTTCTTCCCTCTGATGACAAGAGGATGAAGTGGATACTCAGCATATCTTCCTATAGACAGAAAGGCCCAGTTTTCCCTCTCCCTTTCCCCACTAAGGAGTCCCCTGCAATATATTCTCTGTGCCCTCTGATGACAGCACTGACATCTCTCCTCTTAACTAGTCTAGTCCCTCTGGGAAACACTGTAGAACTAATTTGGCTTCTACCAAACACTAAAGTTCATGTTTTTTCAGGAAGATTTGTCAGTGTAGAGACATTCAGGGCCTCTGGGTCAGGTACCTGGCTTCGCCATGGAAAAAAAGACAAGCCAAAAAGCTTTTAAAAAGCCAGTATTGCTGTGTTCTGTCCCTACACTGTCCCCTCACCATGGCTGCAGCACCGGTATGGAGCCGTGCTGTGAGCGCGTAGGGCAGACCAGTGCATCAACCCAGGAGCAAGAGAATTACATATTGCCCTCCTGGAAGACCACCACTTCCTCTTTTATTCTGATAATTTCTGTTTTAAGACACATATTTTACTGTTTATCATCAAACCTGACCCACTTTCCCAACTACCAGAGGGCAGTAAGGGGTTCCTCATTTTTATGGAAGGTGAGGGGTAATTAATTCCATAACGAAGCGGGCATTAGCTGTGACACCTGCTGCCCGAGGGATTCCAGTCCCGTTCTGCAACATCCATTTCTGGTTTGAAAGCCATGGAGCAGGTGGGTGAGGCATAATGCAGACCTGTCCAAGTAACAGCTCAAGGAGGTCCCCAGAGAAGGCAGACTGATAGGTGGCACACCGTGAGCCCTCCCCCATGCACTCCTGCAGTGGCTGTGGAAGGGCTGCCTCCACGCCAGCCTGGAGAGGGGGTTTTGCCCCAGAAGGAAAGCAGTGAGGAGGGGATCTGGAGAGCAGTGCTGAAGGAGACTGTGGAAGAAGGAGAAGGCAGGATAAAACAGGTTTTCAGTGAGAACCAAAAAGGTCCACTCTGGCCAGTGCAAGGGTGGTGAACAGCCCTGAAACTTTCTTACTGTCCTCTCTGCATCTCTTCCTAAATATTGTATAACCATCAGCAGGAACAGCTCCCTCCCATCCACACTTGCATGGGACACTGCCCGTGTAGCAGGTTGCAACAGCTTGTATGGGATTAGCATCCACATTACAGAGACCAGAAAGTCCTGGTACAGCTCATTCAACACCACTTCTGAACCAGACTCACTGTGTCCTAAGTCTTTTAGCCCCCAGAAAGTTTTTTCTGTTTCTAAAGATGTAGCAATCCTGCTTTTTGACCCAAAGAGTGAGGCCTTGAAAAGACATTTTAACTTCATCATAAACTCTTCATACAAAGCTGGATAAGAGGCCAGGTCCAGTTCTGTAACCCAGCAAGCTAAGACCCTGTTTGCCAACATATTCTGCCTATTTTTTTTACCTGCAGGTCACTGTACAGAAGGGAAAAGCCTAGTTAAACCAAGCCCTTGACATGTTTAAAGCTCTGTGCAAATATTAGATAATCAATCCTTAGAAGTCCCTTCTCTGTACTGAGCAAGTAAATGTTGATGGTCCTGGTTCAGTCTTACAGTGAAACACAGCCTCACCAGTCCCAGGTAGCAGCAGGTCAAACAGGAGCAAGCACACAGTTGTTCCAGCTCAGATGAGACAGGCTTTCCAGCATCTGTCTCAGCACTTCCACCACTTAAAACAGCTGTTGGCACAATGGTGCTTTAGACTCATGTGCCTAAGACTATTTTGCCCTAATACCCTGGTTTTGCTGGAACAGAATCTTAAACCAGCCACAGTCTGCAGGCTGTTAGCTTTTTAGAGTCAGCCAGGGCAGCTGACTTGAGTTGGCTACAGGTGTGTCCCATCCCATAAACATCATGCTCAGTATAAAGGGGGAGTTTGCTAAGGAGATATGATCTCATGTTTGGGCTTCTTTTGACTCTGCTCCACTTCTTGTGCCTGAGGACTGCCTTTGTGTTTGTTGTGACCACCATACATTTGCTGGGTTGAGTATAACTGTTCACTTTATATTGGGTTGGGTGCTCTGGTAAGTTTGCTTTTGTTTCAATCTGTGAGTCTCCTCCTTTTTCCTGATACCCCTTCTTGGCTGGGAGGATTCATTGGGTGATAGAGCAATTGCCATAGTTTAGCCCCTATGGCTGAATGTAGATAACCAAACACTCTAAGTTCCCTGTAATCCAGTACTTTCTCTATCCTCCACCCATATTCAAGACCTCCTCTTTTTGTCTTCTTGCTAACAGCCATTGGCTTGACCTTACAAACTGATTTCTTGGATGCATATTATCTTCCTTAGTACTCTGTTTTGTGACTGTGTCCTTGCCTTACCCTTTAGAACAGCTTTGTATTTCCTTGGTTTCTACCCAAGGGAGCTGTCTTAGTTTCTCTCACTTTACTCCTTCGTTCTATAGCTTACTCCAGTCTGGTCAAACTCATTTTTGCAAGGCATTTCCTAGCAGGGTCCTTTAGCATCTCAGCTATGCAGCGAAGCTGAAGTACTTGGACAGGGTCCTAGAATGCCAAGTGGTCCCTTTCCTGGAGCTGCCTGATAATAGTGGTGGAGCCCCAAGCTCAGCTGGGGAAGAATGCACTTACAGCCCCCCTCCCCATATACTGCATTCATTGCTCTGAATGTTTTGAACTCTTTCTGAGAAAGCTCCCACTTTTTTTTTTATCATATGCACTGAAGATTCCCATAACCTTGAGTCAGTGTTCTGGATCTGCTCCTGTCTCCCTTCCAAGAGTAGGTCTGGTTTTCTTTTTGGGATCCTGCTTTTATTGTCTTCTATTCCTCCCTGTGGCTGTTACTCTCCATGTGGTTGTAATTCCCACAGTGTTATTCCTGCTGGAAGGAACCTTGTGTGTTATCAAGTGTGCATTTGCAGACTTTTCAGTCGTGGTGGGCCATCAGTACAGCAAGGAGGACTGAAGGAGATTTCACTAACATCTTATGTAAACAGGACAGCCCTTGACTTACATGATTTCTCACCAGCAGTGTGCTTTATATGCAGAGCTCTTTTGGACTTCACATTACAAATGCTTCATTGATGCCAGATGTATCAACAGCTGGGTTCCTCATCTGCAATGTTTCTTTATAGCCTGGAGTCTTTAGGTTTGTCTTCATGGACCAGAGATCATTAGCAGTGGAATCTTTCAAATGTTGACTTGGCTAATTTGTCTGTCAATGGGGCCTGTGCTGCAATTTAATATTAAGCTGAGAATGTGAGAGTGAGTGACATGCATTATTGCATAGGCATGGCCTTGGTGCTAGTTCTGCAAGGAGGAGTCTTGCTTTCCAGAACGACTGAAGGTCAGTAGGCCACCAAGGTCAGGATTAAGACTGGACTGTATTCTGTTCTCTTCTGAGAGGCCATCTGCATTGAAGGTTTAGAAAACATCTTGTTGTTTGGCTGCTCCCTTGTTACGTGTAGGCTGGGCTGTGTGAAATTATCAGTCTGGGAAGTGAACTTAGGTTTCTAGTGTCTAAGCACCAGACACTCCCTTATCTGAAGAAAATGAAGGTGGCCATGAGCACTGGCCAAGAAAAATTTGCATCAGTGGGTGTTGCAGCTTTGGTTCAGCATTTTATCTTTTACTCGGCCTCCAGCAGAGCTAGGCAGATACTGCAAAAAGAACAGGAAAACAAATCTCCCCTCCAGCATCTGCTCATATGCAGAAGTACATTCATTTTATGCTTCTCTGTTGTTGAAAGCTCAGAATAAAAGAACGGTGATGCTGCTGGCTTGGCCATCTGTTTGGGTCTGGGATCTGAGGGCACTCCCCAGTCCTGCCACAGGTTTCTTGATTTGTCTCAAATTAGATGAACAGGGCTTTTAAGCTGTAAAATGGGGGTAATATTTCTCTGTCCCCTAGTGATACCTTCTCCCTGACATCATGGAAGCTGCTTACTGTGGCCATCTAGGATCCTAAAGAAAAATGCTGCTAGATATGCTCAGCCATCCTGGCATGAAGAGAGGAACCCCCAGTAAAGGACACCTCCCCCATTGTCTGTTGAGAGAAGTGCTAGAATGTGTCTTTGTTGCTTGTAAAACTGCTTCTCCGTGCAGTCCATAGACCCACTGAAGCTAAATCAATAAAAATGTCCAGCAAAGGCATGACAACTCATTTACTGTTCTGCCTACTCAAATCTTAAAACAAGACTTGCATCTTCTTGTTCACTTCAAGGTTTCTTGAACCAAAACTAACTTCTCTGGTTGGTCTCTTTTTTGCTTCTCCCAATTACATATGTGTTTATTAACAAAATAAATAAGTGCATGAAATGCAGAAAAGAAATCATGGGAAAGGGTCTTGTTGTAGGGACTTCCCCCTTGAATCCTCCATCTCCTCCTACAGAGTCTACATAAAGCCTCTTGAGGAAGATAACAGGGTAACAAGCCAGGCTACAAAAGTTGAGAACAATGAGGAATCAAATAAGATGGAAAGTGGAAAAAATAGTAATAAAAACAAGAATGAAAATTATCTTTCAATGGTACTGGTGTTTCAAGCCAAAAGTACAGTGTTTAAGCCAAAAGTATGGCCTGCAGATGTTAAAAAAAAAACTTCAAGACTTTTTTTTTTTCATTCTTCCACCCTTTGCTCCCACTTATAGAATCTCACAGGTTCCTTTGACACAAAAGCAAATGCTATAATGTTGGTGTTATCCTACGCAATTTCATACAGCAGTTTTAAGGCCTGGGCTTGGGGCTTCATGAATGAGTGGTTAGTTTGGCCAAGTTCTCAGCCTTACAGGAATCCTCCTTTCCTTCCATTCTATTTTCTTTCTTACAGCTCCCCAAATTGCCTTTTCCAGAAAGTCCTTCCCCAAAGAGCTGCTCCACCTGGTATTTCACACCCCACTTGGAATCCACTTTTTTTTTTGGTTCTCTCCAACATACCCTGCTGCCAAATCTCACCAAGATGTTGCAAGCTAAATCACTCTCCCAAGAAATGACTCAGTTGAGCTGTGACTTGTACCAGGCCTTATGCAGCATCTTCTTCTGTTTGTGGCCTCTTGCTGCTCCTGATTGTTCGTGACTATGCTAAAATTTTAAGCAAGATCTCTGGTGACACATCTACTGGCATCCACCTTTGAACATGACATATAATGACTCAGCTAAGTGTTGCAACACAGAGCCAACACATTTGTTTGGAAAAAAAAAATAAATTATTAATAGGTTTGCTTTCTTTAAATATCTGACCTGCTCTAGTCATTATCCCTAATGCATCATTGCACTAGCAAATGCCAGCACTTACTGACATGTAAGTGTGCTGGCTACAGTTTGCATGTAGCCTTTAGAGTCAGGGGTAAGCTCTTCTCTGCTTGAAAGGAAAATGCCTTATTATAGAAACCAAGCTCTGAGTAGGACAGGGAGAAAAGGGTGGAAGGGGGAGTTATCTGCCTCCTTTCTTCTGACTTAATGCAGCAGAGCATGTCCAGGGAGTGGGGCTTGGATTTCACAGCTCAGTGTCAAACACTGTGTAAATCTGGCAGTGTTTCTGCTTCTGATGCACTCAGGTGGAGCTAGCAACACATGCTGCTGTTTGGTGCTGACGTTTTTTAAATTCCTCTTCCTCAAGCCTGGCCCCCTTTTCTGCAGGACCCTAGCCCTGTGCAGCTGAGTCAACGTACCTAAGGTGGGGGGCAAGCAGAGGGCTCATCCTCTTGGCTGCCTTGGTGGCTTGAATGTGATGAGATATGAAGGGACAGGAGATCTCAGCTGCTGTGTAACCCAGGCATGGGGTAAGCTCTATGTGGAGATTTGAGTGCTCCCTTCCACTACAAAAACAACCAAAACAAAACAAACCCTGGGGGAAAAGAAAGAAAAAAAAAATATTTTAAATGCACTGATTTTCTTATTCAGCTGAGCTCCCAATCAGTCTAGGCCTGCCAGTTCCTGGATGCAGAAAAATATCCAACTGGCTTGGCCTTGTTTGCACCATCACCAGTTATTTGGTACAGCCAGAGGAAAGCTGGGTCACCCTCAACAATTTTTTTGGCATGACCCTTAAATGCTTTTGCATGGTATTTTACCTTTAAAACAGAGAGAGGATTTTTTAAAAAAGTACTTTTCCCTGGGGCATCATCAGATGCTAATAAAATCTTTAATTAATTCAGATTCAGATGGGCTCACTGTTCTCTTGCTAGCTCACAACTTCAATCAAGTGGTTTTTTTCTTTTTGTGATGCTGCTTTCATGCCACTTTTCACTGCATTTCTGATTTATCTGGAATTGTGCTATATGGGCATATTGGCAGGAAAGGCTGGGATAAAAGAAGACTACGATGAGAGAAACCATTAGCACAGGATGTATTTTCTGGGTTTTTTCTTTCTTTTTCAGAAGAAACCCCAAAAGGTCCTATCACTGTTATGAATCCCCTAGGAACTCTTTAAATTACAGACAATTTGCTTGATTGGACTGCACTGGTCTTAAGCATTAGAGAGAGACAAATCACTCTTAACAAATGTTAAATCAAATAAGATAGACAGAAATCTTGATAATGTGAAATGAATTCTATAAAATTAAGACATCTGCTGAATGCTCACTCCATAATAAAGCAATAATCTTCCTGAAATGGGGCCTGTCTCATTATCAGTTTGATGACTGGTGTGAATGATCTTATCTAATACTGGTTAACTGAAAGGAAGTAAGTGATACATTTTCCTTCCTGGCCCTAGTGAGTAAGCCTAGCTGTCAGTCCTTCCAGGGTCAATCTCCTCATTCACTTGCCATCTTTTGGATAAAAGATTTACTGTACAGGGTACAGAAATTGTTCCACCATTGTCAAAGAGAAACATTTCAGATGCCTTTCTTCAAAGGCAGCCAAAGCAGTTTTCCCTGGAGCTTCTGAGCTGCTAGTCTAAAGATAGAGGCAGGAAAGAGATGACTTCCAGCCCAGGGAGAGGCTGCAACCAAAGACTTGTTCCCAGGTTCTCCCAGCTCTGCTTGCCAGGGGCTCCCTGAAGTCCAGGCTGCTGGCCAACCTGCACATTGCATGAAAGGCAAAGGAGGGCACTTAGGAAGGGCTGATTTCATTTAGAGACTTTTATTTCCCTTCCTATCTCATCTCCCTACTGCAATGATTTTAGAGAATAACCTGACCTGGAGTCTCTTTTCCTACTCTGGGCTCTTAAATGGTTGATCAATAAGCCCAGGAAGGAAGAAAGATCCAAGTGCATGGATTTCCTTCAAATATACATGTAGACGTGTACAGCAGCTAAGGATCAAATTCAGTGTTCAGAAGACTGAGGAGCATTTACAATTGCTTGCCTCCCATGATGCTTGCCCGTGCCCCCTGCTCCTGAGCTGCCCCTGCAGGAATATGTCCATGACACTGCATTTCTGCAAGGAATTATAACTTTCTCTCTCTTTTTCTCCCAGGCTCTTGGCACAACTTCTGTATGAAAAGGAGGGATTTAATTGAAAGAGAAATGCCATTCTCTCCTGATGCTTTAGGGATCCTACCTGTGAATGCACCTTCACCGGATTTGCTGTGAATTACCATGAGGTCATCTGCCCTGAACATGTCTTGCAGTCTTGCTGCAGATCACAGAGCACTGCCTACTGCATAAACAAAGTGCCATGGCCTGGGGCAATATTATAATTGAAAAGATATAACAGATTATTATCTGTTTGATGTGCAGTATGGAGCTGCAGCACTCCCTATCATATTCCAGCAGACCAAAGCCAGGCACTCTTTCTAAAGCATCTGTACAACCAGGGAATGTAAGCAAAAGGCTCTCAAAATACTAATAACACAACATATCTCTAGGGCTGACAAGTGTGTTGAGTACTGCAGTTTCACCCATAATCTGTCAAAATTAGACAGGTCTATCAATGGGGAAATAAACAGTTGGGATAATAAAAGGTGAGTGCTGAATAGCAACCCTTCAGCTCCCTCCAGGCTTTATTAGGATAATTGATTTTGGAACATTAATAAGGATATTGATTAGCTTTAAGGAATTGAAACTTGGGGTGAGGGAGGAAGCAGGGGAGGAGTGAGCAATTGCTCTTGGCTACAGAGTTGTGGTGGGAGTAGAAGCGCTGTTATGAAGAGTCAATCAGCTGTGCTAAGGGATTAACTTTTATCTTCAACATGAATTAGGGAAGTGGTTTCTGCAAGTGTGCCATCCACATGATGAGGACATGAGAAATTACAGAGCAAGAGTGCTTCAACATCCACAAGGCTTGTTTTACCATTGGTAACCTCACAGGCAGTTTCCATTTCATGATTCAGCATTTTGAAGGAGGCAGAAAGATGCTTTGACCACAGCTGGTCTGGGGGGGGGAAAGTCAAGCAGAAGGTCTACATGGAGGAAGTTTCTATGCAGCAAGGAACTGATTAGATCAGGAGTGTAATCAGCTCCCTGAACTTGCAAAGAGAGGTTTCAATGATCAGTGAATTTCCAGGCTAAAAGAGAACTCTCATAAATATGAAATTTCACTTTTTTTCTTTTTGAGATCAAGTGGTTCACATGATTATATTTTTCCTTGAAAATTTAAAGCACTGACTTTCTGATACATTTTTGAGGAAGACAGTTTTTTCCAGCCACAGAGTGAACAAAGTCATGGGCATCATGTTCACACTTCCAGTAAAATAACAGTCTTGAGTAATGCTACAGCATGTGGCAAAATAAGAGTGAGCTTGCATTTTAGATACTGCTGTGACTTAACAGAAGTGCCAGGTGCTTTCTCAGGGTCTTGTTTTGATTGATTTAAAGATGAACCTGGACCTGAACATTGTCAGTGGTCAGGTTTCCCATATCATATTTTGAACTTGCAAGTTGTTACACTCAGTGCTCTACACAAACACATGTACATGTTTACAGGAGTTTCTGGATGGGAGAGGATGTGGAATGAAGAGGTAGGAGTTCCCAGGACCAACTTTGTGCCTCAAAAACATCTAAATCTTTGTGCACACCAGAATTTGAACGTCTTCTTTGATGGGTCTCTGGTAATTGCAAGATACTAATTTTTGGAGTATGAAGCTTTTGGTAGTTTCTTACTGATGCATATTTAGTTTATATGGCCCACTGGAGCACCCAATGGCCCAACAGAAACACTACTACACACCAAAAAAAAAAAAGACAGGAAATGCCTAGCAAGTCACAAAATGCAAAGACAGCAAACAGCTGCAGCCAAATCCTGCCTGTTTCTGCATTAAGATACTGTATTCCCACTATTTAGCCACCCAAGGAAGCCACCCAAACACTTCCTATGCAAGATAAACAGATCACAGAGGTCTGTTAATGGGAGTTATGCTCCAACTTCAATGTTTTGGTGAGTCATTCCAGAATTTTCTGCATCTTCTGGTACTCCATCTTCAATGCCCAGCACAGCTGTGTAAGACCCTTGGGCTCTCTGACCATTCACAAGGAGTGAGATCTGAGGGTTTTTCCTGCTCCATCATTCCCATTATGCTTCAGAAATGAGAGAGATGCTTTTGTCACATTGCTACATGTGGGCATGAAGAGCATCACTAGGGCAGTAGGGACTCATGACATGTGGCCTCAGCTTCTGAACAATGGTTATGTCCATCCAGCGTGCACAAAGAGCAACTGATGTCCAGATTTGTTTCTTCCTTCAGCTTATCTTGTATCTTGGTCCCCAAAAGTAGATAGTAAGTGGAATATTTGCAAGAATGAAGCAATTGATAAAGATTATAATAGACAGGTAATTATAATAAAGGAAAAAAATATTAGATAACTGGATAGATAACCAGATGGATATATGTGGATAGAGATCTGATAGGGTTTTTTCTCTTTTGCAAAAGCACTAAAATAAAGGAACTCTTGCACATACATAAATCATCTAGCTCCAGGATAGGAGCAAAGACAAGTTCCCATAGCAACAAGATCTATGCTGTAAAGCTGTGCTGCCCTTTGTTATGTATCTTTGTGATATTTCTCTCAGACATGTCATTGGCAATTACCCACAGAAGGAGAGCTCAAATTGTTCAGGAGCCCAGCAGATCCACCTTACATTATTTTCTGTAATTAATGAGATTATTGAATTTCCACACTAATAAAGCGTGGCAAGGAGTTTGAAAACAACTCCTCTCTGAGCCAATTTAGGGTGGTTCCTTGGTGCTGCACCCCCCACCCCTCTGCACACACACACACCTCTGCACAGACCTTGTTGTGGAAGAATAAAATAGTGTGAGCCTTCTGTAAAGCTCTCCTGCTCTGCCATGAGTCAGCTTGCCAGAGCAGCATTGACGTTTCTGTGTTGCCAGGAGGTGAAACCCTGTGTAAATGTTCCTAAAAGCAGTTTTCAAGCTATTCATCTTTGATAACATTGTTTCTTTATGAATGCTTGAGCTTCACTTAGCTGTCTATGCATCACTTTTTGACAGGTCTCCATCTATTCTGCTGCTGCCTGAATGCAGAAAGATCTCTTCCATATAAAGAGGCAGTTCCTTGAGTCAATCCGCTCTGAGGCTTTTTTCCGATGAATTTTCCTTTCTAGGTGGACCCTATCCTGCCCCGGATGACAGCAGATTACACCTCCTTGCAGTGGGGCAGGAAAGGAATGGGATGGGATGGCACTGCAGGTTTGTGCTGCACTGGGAGAACCATCTCAGGTCCTTCACAAGTCAGGATGTCATTTGTGCATCAAATGGCAATGATTTTGTACATGCTGTTCAGCTCCTAAGAGACACAGAGAGCCAGGGCTTTCCCTTCCTCTGTCTTCCTCCCCCAGTCTTTCCCTGTTCTCACTTTTTAACTATAATTATTTTTTAATATCTGAGAAGAAAGAAATACGTGGCAGAAGGCAATTTTAGAGTAAATATGCAGGAGAGGACTCTGAGAAGAAAAATCTCAGTGTGGTCTGGTTCATTACTGAGTGCATGGAGAAGAATGACCTTTGCCTTGTGGTGCCTCCTGTGGAAAGAGAGGTCAGTATCCCCATGAGACCACTGGACCAACCCTGCATCCACTTGTAAACACTTTAAAATCTTAATGCTACATTAACAGGTAGTGAGATGAAACACAGAGGACTTTTGCCAGCATATTGGAAAGTATTGAAGAGTCATTACCTCATTTTGCAGCTGTTTTTTCTGCAGTAATGCCGTTGTGGGTCTTTGAGAGATGCTTCCTGCTATTCGGCTCCTTCAAAGGTTTCTAACTTGCATCTGCCTTCTTGGCTCCTTGAAACATTTTGAAATTCTCCCACAACACGTGCTTGCTTTCTGGAGGAAGAATGTTGTTAGGATCACTGCAAAGTCCTTCTCCTGCTTGTTCCCTTCTTTGCAATAACAATAATTTATTGTGAAGGTGTTTGCTAGGCCCTCAATATCATGTGGGAGATGCAGGGAGATGAGGCCCCAAGGACTTGACATTCTCTGTAGACGGCAGCAGTTCAGGCAGAAAGTGCAATGGACGGCTGGGGGATGATCTGTCTTTGAGCAGAGCAACTTATCTTTCCACGGTGAGTCAGTGGTGGCAGTTCCCCACAATTCTCCCTCCAGATGAGTTACTGTGTTGGGCATTCAGAGAGCAGTTTCACAAAGAAATATTTTGCCTGTTTTGCTGCACAGCGCTCCCATCTTCTAAATGTGCTCGACGCCAGCTCGTAGAGCATTGTGGGGCTGAGAAACACAGCCAGCATGCCTTGATCCTGCTCCTAATTCAAGTGCTGGCCTTTTGGGTAACCATTTTTCTCCTCCTGCCTTAGCAGTTCCGCTTGTAAAGAAAACCCTTATGCTTGGTTTTTTTTTTTCCCAAGTGCTCCAAGTTCTAACAGAGGAAAGCCCTGAAATGCTATTTACACCCACCTTTTATTTCTCTAGTCTAATTTCTCTCTTGCTTCTGCTAGAATTTATTTCTATTCCTTTCTCTCTACCTACACACCTATCTACCTATTGAGGCTGCTTAATCTCTCCATGGTAATTCTCTCCATGTTTCCAAGACAAAAGTGGTTATGTTCTCATGTTCAGAAGTGTTCTCTGTTCAAATTCAATTGTAAACCTGTCATTATTTCTCACAGATTTTCCAGCTACTTGCACTCCTGATAATGATCAGATAAATATCTAGGCTCAACAGTTCACCATTCCTCTTGCTGTAATTTACCAACTAATTGAAGAGCATCCTGTTTCCACGTGAACATATATTGAAAAGCTCAGCTAGTAACCTAGCCAGATGCAAACTGCTGTATCTACAGTTTGGCTAAGCCTGCTTTTCCTGAATTATTGGCAAGTATCAGAATCAGAAGAACCAATGCTACTTTCTTTAAGGCTGAACAGAAATGTCAAATTCTGCTATTTAAGAGCTGCATAATGTTAAATTTCTCCTGATATGACACAATATCCTGGGAAATTGTGTAGAACATCTTAGAAATATAGCACAGAGCTTCCAAAATGAGTATCCATTCCCAGGGAAAAGTACCATGATGAATTGGCAAGTCACATGCTTAAGTTCACTGAAAGCAGATCCTTTTAAGACTTCTAATTTCTAAGATTAATTGCTATCTTGCCACATGTACACGCCTTTGTCAAACATGAGCACAAACAACCCCGCCGTGCTGCATGCAGACCCTAGGGCAATGCAGTGCTAGCTGAGGAAAGCATTTCCCTGACCATCTCACTGCAATTCTAGGCTTAATACATCTGTCTTAGGAGGAAATTGTTCACAGCAAGAAGAGTTTTGAGCTTGGCTATAGATTTAAGATAGGTTAAGTATGAATCACATTCCAAAGAGGAAAATGGGAGCACTAGTTTCTCCAGCCCACAATGAAATCTACTTCATAAGCCCGGCCCAGGGCATCAGCTCTGTGGGAGCAAGGGGTTTGGTTCAGCAGTAAAGATCACCTGAATTCTGTTCCTTCAGAAATAGTTTCTGTATTCATCATGTTCCTCACAGTTGAGGCCTGGGAGGGAAGCGTGATCTGCCAGGCTTGGAGATGACAACAGCCTTCTCGGCTCTGACTCAGTCTCACTGCCATCCTCTACCCCTGCACCAGTGGGGGAAGAGATGTTGCTGCAACTCAATAATGCTCACAGCTGCATATTAAGCCTAATGGGTCTAGTGTCAGTATTGGGAACATGGTACATTGGGTTTGCATGGCAACTCAGCACTAAAGTCCTCAGCGACTTAAATTAGACCCTGATTTTCAAATAATGTGCAACACAGTGAAGGAAATCCCTAAGGGGCTCATTTCCAGTGCTGAGTTGATATGATAGGAGAAATCATTCTGTTCAGGAATTATTTTTTAACTCCTTTTCCTGGAAAATCCATTCTATTAGCCAGTGTTGGGACAGGACACAAGGTTAGATGGACCTCTGGTCTGATCAGTACAGCAGACATGTTAAACAAAACATAAATCAAAATGAAAACAAGCCTTTAAACATGAGACTAGTTCACTCTTGAGACCAAGCTGGAGAGGACCTCAGACCTAACAGGTATCCTCCTGTCTTGCTCCACACAGAGACCACAGCTGGACAAATGATGGAAATTGCACTTTGCCCAGCACTGTCTTTTTTTATCTTTGCTTCCAGTCTGGTTTAAAACCAAGCATGGAAAACTACATCATTCTTTGCAAAAGAAAAAACATACCCCAAGGATTAATTTAGGATTAATTTAAACTTTCTAAATCAGCAGCGTTTGTTCTGATATTCATTGTTATTTTATGGACCACCTATTAAGTCATTTCAATTAGAAAAAATGATCTAATTGAAAATTAATTTATAGAAGAAAAATTAAAATGTGCTATTTACAAGGTTAGCATCCATCCCCTCCCTTTTGCTTTGTTCCAAAACAAAATTTGGGCAAAAATTTAAATGCATTCCTGAATTATGCCAATCTTGACAAAGCTGCATTCCCTGATTTTAAGTGGTTTTGTCAAAGTTCTTCCAAACCATTCACAGGTATCACAGGTGTCACAAGGTGTCAGGGGTTGGAAGGGACCTTGGAGATCTTTGAGTCCAACCCCACTGCCAGAGCAGGACCATACAATCTAGCACAGAGGAATGCATCCACGCAGGTTTTTAATATCTCCAGAGAAGGAGACTCCACAGCCTCTCTGGGGAGCCCGTTCCAGTGCTCTGGGACCCTTACAGTAAAGAAGTT